>JAAEAF010002064.1:0-36319 GCA_011037195.1 Triatoma infestans
GAATCCGAGTGTGTTATTCTTGCATCCGATCTCAAGGAGCACATTTTTAGCAATTTTTATGAATCATTAATTTTGATGTTATAAAAAATAACAATTGCTGGCGATTTTGTTTGTTTTTATTGGTAAATACATACATATAAATGTAAAACTTTGAACTGTTGTAGTTTTGAAATTAATCGAAGTAGGACCAATGTTCATATATTAACAAGTTTCCTTCCTTAACAAGTTCCTACAGTTGTTAACGCTTGTTATAGATCACCCTGTATATAAAAATACAGTTTAATATAAACATTTATAATCAATTCTTTATTGGTTTTAAGATAGGTGCAATATTATTTACAATTATAGAAAATTATAATGCTAAAGTTAATTATTGGAAATTTTCATGAACCTTTAAACAGCCTTCACGTTCAAAATATTTTTATTATAAGTTTCAAACTATTACATTAAAATTGTACACCCAACGTTTCGACACCTTCACGTGTCATCTTCGGGGGTTTTTTGAAATTCTGCAAACGTAACAATCATTTTTACAATATGTATTTAAAACCTTTATTAATTTAATACAGCATAAGTATTCTAATGTCCACAATTTAGCTTACCTATGAATATAATTGCTACTATATACTTGTTGAAACTTTTTTATAGAATTCAAGAGAGTCCCTGTGATTCAAATTTGGTTTTTTAAATATGTTTTTCATTTGCAACTATACGTTGCTAGCAGTGGCGGCTACTGGTATTCGCGATTGCGCGACTGAACCCCCAACTATTTGAAGAAAAAAAGTAAAAAATTAAAAAAAGTAGCAAAATTTTCTTATTTGATTTTATTTTCTTTCATATTTCAATTTCAAAAAAATATTTTCATTTTTATATTAGTTAGGAACATAAGTTATACCAAAAATTGTATATACTATAAGTATAAATTGTACAAAAATTGTGTAATCTATAAAGTATAATGAAAAGATCAGTAAGTACAATCGGAGAGTCAGACTAAAAGAATAGGAACGTATATCAGTATAGGAGCTCCTTTAATATGTTCGTACAATGAATTGTACACTTAGTGAATTGCATGTGTATCAGGAGATGTATAAAAAAGTAGGAAGCAGGGGGTTCACAGTTGGGAGTCGCGCTGGAGAATTTAGTATATATATATATGTATATATAAAAAATTTCTTTGTGTTAGTATAGAAAAGTGTATGTTTTTATTAACTTTTTCAAAAAGAGTAGGGGTTTCAAGCGCGATGAACATTACTTACGATCTACAACGAACATACGCGATCTTACCCGGAGTTAAAAAAGTTTTTAGCAAATGTTCTCTGTGTGCGTGTATGTGCGCGCGCCTGTGTGCGTGCACGGGTGTGTGTATATGTATGTGAACACCATAGCTCAAAAACGAAAAACCGTAGAAAGTTGAAACTTAATATTCCGTTTAGGTATCACCATGAGATCTGACCCTACGTTATCTGTCGAAATTCCTCAACCGGAAGTATCACTTTACTAGTTGATTTTTTTACTTTTTTGCAATTTTCTCAAAAATGGCTCCGACGATTTTCTTGAAATTTGGTATATGAACTATACATACAAAGATCTACAACTTCTATTCGAAACATTTCTCCGGAAAAATTCATTTAAAGGCAGTTTTGAAGGAGGGGTTGGGTTAGGTTTCAATCTAAAGTTCTATTTCGGTTCGCTATACAATTCTGTCATCTAAATAATATTAATAAGAATATAATATGTTGTTGAAATTCCGAGTTTGAAAAAAATTGGATAACCGGAAGTGCGTTAACTTTACCACTTTACTAAATGATTTTTTCACTTTTTCGCCATTTTCTCAAAAATTGCTCCGACAATTTTCTTGAATCTTCTTACATAAACTAAACATACAAAGATCTATAACTTTTATTTGAAACATTTGTCTGGTAAAATTCATTTAAGTGCACTTTTAGGGGAGGGATGGGGTTATATTATTCTCTAAAGTGCTCTCATATTTGATTATACAATTCTATCATCCAAACAAAATTAATTAGAAATAAATAGATGGCCAAAATTCTGAGTTTCAAGAAAATAGTAAACCGGAAGTGGCTTTTACTGAACATTTTTTTCAGTTTTCAAAGAATTCCATTAAATTTGGTACACAACCTATAAAATTTGTCAATTATAATTTTGAGAACTGAGTAATGGTCATTGCCGCCTGAGCCTTCTCACTGCACTGCCGGCCTCCGGATGGTGTTCTCTCGTTACAGACAACACTGCCCATCACCGGACAGTGTGCTGTAGAGCTCCTAGGAAGAAAAACCTAAGGGCAGCACAGCTGGACTCGAACCGAGTCCTCCGCGTGGGAGTCCAATGCACTATCCACTGAGCTAATAGATTTATTCTTAATTTGACATATTTAATTGTAGGAGAGGGATGCAAGTTTTTACCTGGCTCCTGGCTCCTGGCTCCTGGCTCCTGGCTCCTGGCTTACTTCGTGATTAACTAGCCAAGCTACTAATTTATGATAGGTAATGTAAGTATTTAAAAAAAAAAAGTTGAACCCCCACATATCCAAGTCACGAGCCGCCACTGGTGTGGAGACATACGTACATACATTCGTAATAGGAAAGACATTCAAGTACTTATTGAAGGAATCATACGAGTTGCAGTGAATCTTCGGTCTTCACAATGTAGATGAATCAATGCAAAATGAATAAAAGATATTGCATTAACTACAACGGAAAGCTAAGCGAGCAAAATATATAGGACAAAGTGAGGTACGTATGAGGGCGTGACTCTAGATTCAGAGCTAAGTTGGCGCTCCCATATCCAAGACTTGAAACAAAGGTGCATCCAAAAATTGAATGCCATCAAAGTTGTAAAAGGTACTGCACGTGGAGCCGATCGCCACAACTAATTAAATTTTTATAAAGCTTTTGTTCGTAGCAGACTGGATTACAGTAGTATAATTTACGGGTCTGTAAGAGACTCGGTACTCAAAATAATAAATACTATCCATAACGAGGGTTTGCGCATGTCACTCGGAGCTTTCAGAACCCAATAGAAAGTATTCAAGCTGAAAGTGGAGAACCTCTGCAAGTTAGAAGGGACACCCCTGATGTGTAACTATGTGGCAAGGTTGTTGCCGTTAAAAAATCATGTCGCCTATGAAGTCATTTACAATCCTCAATTTGAACATTTATACGCTAGGACAAATACAAGCACTTTACCTTTGGGCATACGTTTTAAAAATTTCTGTTTGCTAAACAATGTATCCATTCCCATGCCTGTATGTTCGATCTGTCCAAAAATAGAACCTTGGACACAGAATGGGCTTAAGTTTGACGGCACACTAGTAAATCTATTAAAAGTAAAACTCCGAACTACGTATACAGGAACCTTCTACAAGAGCGACTACTGCTTAAATACAAAAATTATATTAAAATATTCACCGATGGGTCAAAGACGATAAATGGAGTAGGAGCAGCTTTCGTCATGAATGAGAGGCTGTACAACTTCCCATTAAGCAATATCTCAAGCATGTCTACAGCCGAGTTATTCGCTGTGTACAAAGCCTTAGAACATATTCGGAACTACAATGAACCTAAGAAATATATTATTTGCTCCGATTCAAGGAGCTCACTGGAGATGATAGGCAATCGGGACTCCGATAGTTTGTTGATTCAGTGCATACATACGCTCTTGGAACTATGCCTGCGAGAAAATAAAGAAGTCTCCTTTATTTGGATTCCCGGTCATGTGGGGATAAGAGATAACGAATCTGCCGACAAAGCTGCTAAAGAAGCGGCATCAATGTCTTGTAGAG
The DNA here is from genome assembly GCA_011037195.1 of Triatoma infestans. Taxonomy (NCBI): domain Eukaryota; kingdom Metazoa; phylum Arthropoda; class Insecta; order Hemiptera; family Reduviidae; genus Triatoma; species Triatoma infestans. The sequence continues at coordinate 3,803 of JAAEAF010002064.1, forward strand.
ACGAACGTGTCCTTGCAGTCGATTGGAAAGCTTTTCTAAAAAAAACAAAATCTTTCCAACTGGGAAAAGAATGGCAATCAGTGCAGCTGTCAAATAAACTAAGGAATATCAAGAGTACCACAAAGAAATGGTCAACCTCAAATCGAGAGTTTCGGCGAGAAGAAGTTGTCCTAGCGAGAATGAGACTCGGTCACACCATGTTGACACACAGCCACATATTCCGAAGAGAACCTCAGCCGGTATGCAGCGCTTGCAATACGACATTAACGATCCCGCATATTCTATTGGAATGTTCGAAATATGTAAACGCGCGGGGAAAGGTAAATTTGCCGACCAGTCTTACAGATGTATTAGGAGACAATGAGGGCAATATCAATAAGACTTTCGAATATCTTAGGGAGGTTCATCTATTTCATTTGTTGTGAAACTAGCTGTACATATGTATGTGTTTAGTTGTTTTGCTGGTGTCTTGTGTATAGGTATTTATTTTATAAGTGATATAAGGGAGTAGAGGAATATGATTAGACCTAGATTGTGGGTTTGCTGTAGAAATTGTTAGACTGGTGGGTATGGATATGCATCCCGCTTGAGTGCTTACAAATTAGAAACAGGTGCAAAGGACCATAGCTGTTGTGCACCTTAAAGAAATCCAGAAAAAAAAAATAATGAATGAAGATAAAATAGTTAAGGAAAAATAAATTTCAGGTGTTCAAAAAAAAAAAAAAAAATCACCACAAAAATCAGTACTTACTATCCCCGCTGGGCATAACTCTTGATAAAAAAGGAAAGACAGTGTAAAACTGATCCGTCATGCTTTTAGCTGGAAGGATCACGCTGTCAATTGATGCTTTTGCTTGGAGGTAATCGATTCATTGAGTAAAAAAGATTGGAAGAACTTTTCTAAAATTATTGAAATGGTTCTTTCTTGAAGGGAAAATATAAAATAATTTTTGGTCTGTTCACTTTAAAAGAGATGTGAGCACAAAGTCGGAAAAGAAAGTCTGTTCTGCAACTAACAGATAAAAAGAATAAATATAGAGATTAATAAAATATATATATAGAGATTAATAGCAACAGAGAATTATTAAAAAAAGGGATAACCCGACAGATACTTATAGGCATGTTAAAGATCATAAAAATTATATATAGGATCGTGCGCGAAAAAAATTCTCACACTAAGTAAGTGATGAAAATTTTGCAAATGAATATACTTTTATTAAATAAATTCATACAAGAATAATCCGGGTTTACCTTCTTGTTGTGTGATGTGGTCATCTTATGTGAGATTTGATTCAGACTAGATTTTGAATTTGAGTTTGAGTTTCAAAGATACTCTCACAAAGCAAAAAAAAATTAGGCTTTCCAAGTAGATGTCAGCAGCTACACGGAATCTGCTGAAGTAAAATTTGAGAATACTATAGGTAGATCATCTGGAACACCATCGGCCAATTCTCTGTTTTTTATGAGCTTTATAATGGAGTTGATGAGGAGAGAAACTGGGTTTGATTAATTTGACGAGATATGAAGACACTGTTATAATAAAGCTATAAGTTACACAAACTGCACTGGATTTGTAATGACTTTATAGAATAAAGGGTGGGAGTAGAGATATGACACGATGCGATGTACGAGGCATGTCCAGTAAGTAAGTGTACTGAATTTTTGTAGGTTACAAAAATTTTTATTTGAACAAAAAAATTACCTGGTTACATTAGTATATATGCAAGCTATTTTTCGACATAGTCACCATTCCTCTCAATGCAGATGGTGGAACCGGGGTATTAATTTTTTGATGCCTTCCTCGAAGTAGTTTCTCGCCGACCCCTTCGTCAACTTCTCCACCTCACCCTTCACCTCCTCGTCGGTTGAACAATTTTTTTCCACCCAGGTGCAGCTTCAGGGAAATAAAGAGATAGTAATCTGAAGGTGCTAGGTCAGGGGAATGAGCGGGATGGTTCAGGGCATCCCATTTAAACGAGGCAAGCAGTTCCTTCGTGGCGTTGGCCGTGTGTGGACTGGCATTGTCGTGCAGCAAGCAGACTCCCTTTGTCAGCATGCCTCTCCTTTTGTTCTGAATCGCCCTCCGCAATTTTTTTAGGGTCCCACAGTACCTTGCAGAGTTGATGGTCTCCCCTTGAGGCATATATTCAATTAAAATTATGGCTTGACAGTCCCAAAACACGGATGCCATGATTTTCTTGACTGAAATTGTGGTTTTGAACTTTTTGGCAGAGGGTGAAGAGATGTGACGCTACTGTTGAGACTGCCTTTTGGTTTCAGGTGTGCAGTGTGCAACCCAAGTTTCATCTCCAGTAATGATGGAGCGGAGAAATTCACCTCCATGGAGTTTGTAGCGTCTCAAAAACTCTTGCCCGACCTTGAATATTTCACACTTGGCGGGAGATTGGATTGACATTTTTCACGAAACGTATTGTCGTGTCGACAGTTCTCAACGTACTGACCTCGAACCGGTCTCGTTGCAGAGGGGAGGAATCAGGCTACACGACAGTGTAGCCAACATGTCAAAAACAAAATCCCTCCGGCCGTGAGAGACTCAGTACACTCACTTTCTGGACATGCCTCGTACATGGTTGTATCTGATAGGTAGATAGATAGATATATCTCTCACTGGCTTATATACAGGTTCTCCCCACTCTAGCCTGCTTAAGTCAGAGAGTACCAGAGAGAGTCTGTTAACTCTCGGTCGGGCTTGTGTTCTCTCTCTTGCCGTTACAAGCTTCTTAAAAGCTCCTTAGATCTTTTTGTTTAGGCAAAAAAAAAAAAGGGTGCACAAATAAAAAACATAGACAAATAATTATCTAAATATTTTAATTTATAAAAAACAAAAATATGTTTTCTTTTTAATTCCAACATCTAATCAAAATATTTATATGCTATTTTTTTCCTGTAAAAATAGATCACACAATAAATCATGAATTAATTAAAAAAAAAAAGGGAAAAAGGGAAACAACATTGTTAAAGAATTTGCTATAAAAACATTTTTCACAGTGTAAGAGTGTGTGGTCATAAGGAACATGTTTGGACTGTCGTAAAGAGTTTTATAGATGCCAGTAACTAACTATATGGTACCTATATAAAACGTTTATGGCTAGGCTGACAGAAGTAATAAAGTATAATAATGGATAAGAGATAACATAAGAAATGTTAATACACTGTAAGGGGAAGAGAGGTTGTACATTATATTTATAAGTAGGTGCTTACAACGCTGGTGATGTTACTATTATAGACACACCAGGTTCATAGTAGGATTTTGTAAGCGGATCTTGTTCATCTTTGTTCTTCAAGAAATTGTCGATTTTCTGTTTACCACAGGATATCTATATTGTAATGTTACATTATATTTCTATAAAGTTATTATCTTGAATTCTATGGCAATCCAGTTTTTTTAATTAATTGAAAAATTGTAGTATGAGGGTATTAATAATGAAATATTTTGTATGTTTTTCCTTTTTAAATTTAAGCGCGTCATCTATGGTGATTTGCGCCCGGAGCTTTCTCAGTGCATTGCTGGCCTCCGGACAGTGTTCTCTCGTGACAGATAACACTGTCCATCATCGGACAGTGAGCTGTAGAGGCTCCTAGGAAGAGAAAATCTGAGGATAGCACGGCTGGATTCGAACCCAGGATCACCGCGTTGTTAGTCCAGTGTGCTTCGACTGGACCCTACATACATAAATAAATAGAACATCTAATGAAGAAAAAAACGTTCGTTTTAAAGTTAGGTAAAGTTTCTTCACATTAAAGGATCTTTCCAATTCGTTACTACTAACCAACACCACAGCACGCTATCTTCTTAAATCCCATATTTGGAGATGTAACTCACAGTCAAGCCTTGTTTTTCTGCATCTCCTCCGTACTATTCCTTTTCTTTAGCATTTTCTTTAATTAATCTCCTGATAGTCCTTTCGGTAGTCAACTTTCTAAACGGCCCAAACCATTCCATTTTCTATTTAGGAGCCAAAAAACCTCCTTCTCTTAAACGCCGTAGTAACTTCTACTTTTTTTCCTTTATTAATGTTCCCAGGACTTGAAAGAGGACCTGGATTTAATATATTGATGATTTTTACTTCTCACGAACTTACATGATTTTCGATTATATTTCGTTAGCGAAATGACTAACTGATTCGTCATCATGGGTAATATCGATACCTAGCCATTGTGCGTCTTCTCAAGTTCCTGCAACGTTCAGGATGTTGCTGACAATAAAACGTCAACAGTGTATATCATGTGTTGAACAATTTGCCACTGACGTTGGCTCTCATTGGTCACTTCATGTTTTGTAGATCCCCAGATTGAACAAGGGAGATTTAAGCTAGTCCCTTGCCAAAAACCATAGTTTATAATAAAATCTGGTAAAAGAATGTCCTGTTGATGTTTTGGTTGGACTCCCCAGAATCCTGACAAGCAGACATTGATCCAAATATTTGGTATTAAAATGTCGCCGCTAGTTAAGCGTGGGCATTTCTTCAATCTGTATGGAGATTACTAGACCTTCGGCACCGAGAGACAACCATGTGATCCAGAAGGCAAATCTTCAAGACCCAGAGAGCGCGTTTGGAAAAACCGGCTGAGAAGCTAGGTACATTTATTGTTTACTTCTCCCTGATGATGCTAAGTTGGCGGCTGGTCGCTAAATCGCGGAGAATTTCTGTAAAGTAAGGCCCACGCCTGTTTACCATCCGCTCAATGCAAAGCTTACTTTTTCCATAAAGTGACGCCCTCTACGGTCTCCTTACCAGTGGTCGCTGGGGTGTTGCCGTTCGATATTTTCGCGGAGATGAGGGTCCTTACTCATAAGCATAAAAAAGGGGGAACGATTGTCCTTGATGGTCAGGAGTTGTCCAGTCAGATGCCTCCTACTCTAGTAAAGAAAATGATCCGAGAGTACGAGATTGGGAAGTGGCAGAGGCATTGGGATGAAGCAGAGAAAGGGAGAACCACATATGAGTTCTTCCCAAATCTGCATCACACAGACTGTCGATGCGATAGCTGGAGGTGTCCCAAACCGACCGCAATACTTCACGGCCATGGGGAGTTCCATCCTAAGCTCTATGAGCTGGGATTTAAAGATCCCCGAATTGCGAATACGGTGTATACGGTGCATCAGGTTCTCTTCCGGTGTCCTCTTCTCGACGAGGCAAGAATCCATATGGAATTCAAGCTGATAAGTAGGGGAGAGAGAACTGGCCGGGAGACTATAGAGAATTGACAAAGAGTGCTAAGAATTGCAAAGACTTTACGGAGTTCGCTCGAGAAGTTGCGGTAATAGAAGGACTAGAAGGATAAGTGGAGGTCCGCCTCTTCGTGGCAGGGACGGTAACTTACCTTACTATGTAGGTAAAGCCAAGTAACCATACCCATCGGTTTTGGCGCTATGCGCTAGGTACGGTGGCCTGGAGTGTGTGATTATTAATAATAATAATAATAATAATAATAAACTGTCCACGCAAAGAGCCTTTTTATTAGGAACACACAGTCCCCACCTGAACATACAAAGATGTCGGTCAAGTATACTGATCTCTACCAAAAAATTATTAAATAAATAAAAATTAAAAACAAAGCACAAATTGAGTTATCTGAAACGATAATAATATAGTGCAGTGGAAGAAGGAAATTCAAAAATAATAGTTTTGAACAATAGTTTAGTGAATTTTGACAATTTGAAGTGAAATAATTTTGGAAAATAAATACTGAATTTTTCTTCAAACTAGTGTATTTTAGAGTCAGGTACTATAATTTAAGGTAATTGATATTAATGAGACAAAGGCACAAGAACTCGTTAGGGTAATACAATGCCACTTGGCCAACTGTTTTGTACCCCGCTAGACCAGAGCATTCTTTAGACAGTCTACATTCTGCTTTCAAACAAGAACAGTCTGAATTAGACATTCTATTAGTCAACATCAGTGCCAGTTATAAGTATACACACAGCTAGTTTCAGTATGTTAATGAGCATATTTTTGTGATATTGTAAAGTATTTAAATTCATTTAGAGAATAAAATATTTATTTCAATAACAGTGGTGATCTCTTGCTTATTTCTAATACTTCTCTCTCTTTAAATATTCACACAAGCCCTTTACAAAACGCTCATGCCTCAAGCTACTTCACAAACAATACATCATCGCCAACTAATTACATTGATGCCAACTGTTTGGGATATTATCAACCAGAACCCACAAATTAACAAGTACGTACAATTTTCAATTTACTAATTACAAAAATTATCCATCAGATAATTTTATTGCTTTTTCAATTATTTTCTCAGCGGAAATATCTTAAATATTTTCCATAATTGAATTTTCTATTGAATTCATTTTTAAATTTTTGTATTTGTACCACTGTCCCCTTAATCCCATGTGAATTTTGAATTTATGAGTGCTCTTAATAGATCGCAAATTGTAAAAATATTAAGGGACCATAAACTCTCTCAAAAGGGCAACTTAAATCAGTTACGCAGACGCCTTAAAAAATATAATCTTTCCCAAGGTAGTAATTCTCTTGTTTCCAAAATTTATAAGATTAATGGACAAGATATGGGCATCGACGCTGCTGTTGAATACCAACTTGCACAGCAGTAATAACTAATCGTCCAGCTACCCCTAACAATCAACCTGGTAGTCCCTTGAGAAATTTGCAATTGATAAATAGCTTGCCCACATTCGATGGCGAAAATTCAGCCAGTGTTTCAGACTTCCTAGATCAAATTAGCCAATGCGCTAGTCTTTCTGGCTGGGATGACGCTGTAAAATTAGAAATACTTGCAACTTAGACTCTCAGGTTCTGCAAAAATATTTGACGACACCCAGAAAGCCGAACTACAACGCGAGGGTACAATTATAACGTATCCTCTAATCACAGAACGTCTTCTAGCTAATTTTAGAAAGGAAAAAACTCCTCTAGTACTTCTACATCAAAAGACTAATATTCATTCTCTTCTTACAGAGTCTCCGGAAACCTTCGCGGATAGAATTAGACACATCCAATCCGCCATTAGTTTAAAAGCTCAGGCTAAACCACTCGAGGCCTTACAAACAATTTTAGACAATCCGGCCACTGATGCGTTCCTGAAGTCACTTCCTCAACCGCTTCGAAATGAGGTACGAACAAGGCTAGCACAAAAATTAGATGAAGCTCTTTCTTATGCCAATGCCCTAAAAGAAGTGAAGCTTCGGAAACAAACCCTACAGTTTTCGCAGTCACCTCGAAAACTTTTACGCCTCGCACACCTCCATACCTCTGTCATTTCTGCGGACAAATGCATTTCCAAGCAGAATGCCCGCATCGAAATAAAAGTCAGAAACCACCATGAAAGCAACTGCCACTCGTAGAGTTTTTAATGTAGTAAAAAGTAGGCCCTGCTGCCACTGTTCCGGTTCACATTTTGACGTGGACTGCCCAAATAATCCTGACCAAAACCCCGCACTAACTTTGGCAAAATGCCTTACAATTTTAATATTCCTAAAATTTTTAATCACCGAGTATGCAATAACAATGCTCGAGTTAATAATTCACGAAGTAACACTTATTCAGCTAGACCCCAATATAATTAGAATAATAATTATATCGAATTTGGCAATAACCTCCAAAATAGGCCCACTTGTCAATATTGTTCAAAATTTGGGCATACGGCTCGTAATTGCTTCCAAATACAGTCCAAAACGAGTTAGCCCTCAGTCGCTTTCTCGAACAACTGATATAATGACCTGCTATCACCAGTTTCCGACTAACCAGGTGATACCTAATTATGGCATTACGTCCTTTCAATTGCATGCGGACGATTTCAAAAATTCCAATTTTTCTGGCGAATTCATAGTTTCGCAATTAAAAGGCAATTTCTAATTAATACTTGGTCGAGATGTCCTTACATTAAACAGGGCAATTTGCGCACATGTTTACTAACACTCAATAAATTCAACATTCATTTTCAAATAGCAGTCAAACGTACCAATTTAGTACTATTCGCTAAGTTCACTAAAAACCCTGCAACTAGCCACTAAGTTTCAGTGCCCCCTCACGCACACAATACATAACACAACAGTACTTTGAATCTCTTAAAATTATCACTCAAATTCTCAGTCTATCACACAGCAAACTCTACAAACTAACCATATATATATATTCTATATAAGAATTTTGTTAGTCATAATAGCAAAAATGTTTAAAGTTTACTGACATGTTTAATTTAATGTAAAATACTGATATGTACTGATATGTTATTCTGATATATACTGTAATAATTTATAATATTTATATGTACTGATTGTTTATTCTGATATTTATTGTAATGTATTATATACTGATATGTTTAACTAACACATTAATTCTGTTCCAGCAACGACGATTTCCATCCAGAATTTATATAATTTTTAACTATTTGACATTCATTTAGTATAAATTTTTGATCAACATATACTTTTTATTAATAATTTATATTTTTTTTTTTGCAGATCTAATTGTGTAAAGCAGTATGCCTATATTGTTGATATTCGAATTTGTTTGATATTTTTGATATATGATGATATTGATATCTTTTTTATTGTATTTGACTAATTATTTTTTTAGTACGCCAAAAAGAAAATTGAATAATTTGTATTTGTATTTTAATCTTATATTTTTATAATATTTAATTTTTTTTTATATTGATAATTTATGTTAAAGGTTTCTAGGAAACGCAGCGCAGCTAAAGGAACTCATAGCCATACAAACGGCCCAAATTGCATGCGCATGAGTGTAATTGCATGTATATGAATATAATTGCATGAATATTACATGTTAGTTATAATTGCATGTTAGTTGTAAAAATTTAAACTCATCTATCATTTAGTTATGTATAATTTAAATTTATATATAAATATCATTTATGGATCATTTCCAGATATACAAGATTCTACCAAAGGAAAAGATCTTCATCTTCTCATACCCTTTGCGATCGCAAATCCTTGCGCATCCTGCTAACCTGCTCGCTTATTACACCAAACAAATATATATATATTTTTGGTTTTTGAAATATTATTGTGTAATCTATGTGTAAATTATTTTTGAATTATTTAATTTTTTTCGTTCATAAAAAGTCACTTCAAGAATTCAAGATAATACATGCATCCCTACAGTTCCATCACTCAGAAGCCTACATTGATTGCCTGGTCTACCCTTGTCAATTACTTCTTCCTCAGCAAAACTCACTCGCCAAGCAGTGTTCGCTTATCAGCCTACCACCAGAGCAACGCTCAATCATCAAGCAGCGTTCGCTCGAGAAGAAGACGTTCCTCACCAGAGCAACGCTCACACGTATTCAAGCAGCGTTTGCTCCAGAAGAAGATGACTGTAGTCTACAACACACGACTACCTTGCAGAGGTTACACACGCTTCTCGCCATACCAGAGGATAACCTTCAAGCCTCTACAACTCTGGATTACCACCCAAATTTTTCGTGCCGAAAAATTTCCCCAGGAGCGGGGATATTGTAGTAGAAGGAAATGCAAAAATAATAGTTTTGAAAAATAGTTTAGTGAATTTTGACAATATTTAAGTGAAATAATTTTGGAAAATAAATAGTGAATTTACCTTCAAAAATAGTCATTTTAGAGTCAGGTACTATAATTTAAGGTCATTGCTATTAAAGAGACCAAGGCACAAGAATCCATTAGGGTAATACAGTGCCACTTGGCCAACTGTTTTGAACCACCAGAAAACCGCTCACGCCACAAGCTACTACTACAACACAACACACCAATTACATTTCAATAGTATTATGGTAACTATGGTTTTGTTAGTTTTATTTGTTTAATTTTGCATATGAACTGATTTATATATTTTGACGTATTGTATAATTTCATGGTACGTATTTCGTACGCTAAAATAAAGTGTTGTTTAACTTATAAAGCGGCCTTCATTATTAATAGTAGCTTGACTGTAGAGTGTTACAAGTGGTGGTAGCGGTGAGATTATATCGATCATGTCTCACGGCTTAAGCGTCAAGCTAGAGCCGTTGATGATACGGCAGAAGAGATTACTATGCCTACCCAACCGCTAGGACCCAAAGAATTTGTTGAAGGCCCGTGTTTAGACTACGTACAGTATTTTAATAGGGTAAGTAATATTATTGAATGGGATCATTTAACTAAGGCCCGCTACATGCCCTGTGCCTTTCAGGGAGAGCTTGATGATGTATAATACTCTGTCCGGGGCGGACCAGGAGAACTATGAGCGAGTTTGTGTGCACATCGAATCTAGATTAGACCCACCGGAGAGGTACCGGCTAAAGAGGAATTAATTCAAGCATAAGAAGCAAGAAAGGCTAGAGTCCATGACTCAGTTTGCGACGAATTTGGAGGCTCTGAACAAGAAAGCCTTTCCTAGTGAACCCGAGGAGGCCCGCAGACAGGAGGCGCTCAGGGAACAATTTCTGGATGGCATTAGGGACAGCGTAATCCGCTTCCAAACCGCTATAACCAACCCGAAGACATCGTGGATGCTCTCAACACTGCGTTGCAGGTGGAGGCCATCTATAACAAGCATGGGCAGCTGCCAACGTCCACTTTGGCGATGCAAGAGGAGCCAGGAGCAGGCGAGGGAGAGCTGGCGTCTGGGGTTCTATCGATATCCACGCGGGAATCACTTGATGAATGGCTTAGAAAGCAAAAAGAAAGGTTAAAAGGGTTTACCAAGGCGCTTAGTCGACCTAGCCGCACAGCTCAGAAGGAAGGATAGTCAAGGAACACGCCGGACGCTAAATTGCTGGAAATGCCGGAGAACAGGACATGTAAGAAACGGGGACACGGAAAACTATAATCGGCCAGCCTAGGGGACCGGGTACTGGCTGAGAAAGCATAGTCCCCTCTCTAGGAATCGGTGGGCCCCTGCCAAGGAAAGAACCATGACCATGTGCATGTAAATGGAGTGAACACCCCTGCCTTGGTCGATTCGGGCGCAGGAGCAACACTGGTTAGCTCGGAGTTTGCAGAACGCACTGGAGTCCGCGCTTCCTAGGAATGCAGGACGAGCAACGTTAGCGAAGGAGGATTAGAGTTAGGGGAACGACTGACATTATAATAGGCCTAGGTAGCCAAAGATTTGAGCACCGGTGTATCATCGTCGACATCGAGCACGATGTAATTTTGGATGTTGATTTTCTGGAACGGAATGAGATCCAGCTGCAGTTCGGACCAGGAACGTTGGAAGCCAATGGGGGTACGGACGAAGTTAGTTCCAGCGAGCCAACAGAAGTGCTTGACCTAAGTGTCACACTCGCAGAAAATGTTGCTGTCCCAAGGCAACAGGAAGTGATGGCTAACGGATGCGTCTGCGTCGACAAACGGAAGGCAAGGAAGTCATGTTTAAAGCGGAAATGACGAAGAAAGGGATTTGCGCTGCAAAAGTTTTAACCAAAGTCCATCACGGGTCAATCCCTGTCCTCCTGATAAATATAGGGCCGAAACCGGAAACTTCGTTCGCAAATTTGAGGATAGATTATATTGAGCCGATGGAGCAGACAAAAGAGGTGAATGAGGAAGTTTATGAAGTAACTAAATGCTATGAATCTGGGGCAGCTGACTTCGGAAGAAGTTTTAACTTACAAAACACGGGCCTCCACCCAACGCATCCTCTAAGATGATCGAGCTGCTTCAGGGGTTCAAAGAATCTTCTCGTCGGGGCCAAAGGATATGGGCCTAGTGAAACATGCTATCAATACGGGCGACGCGAAGCCCCTTAAGCAACGGCCACGAAGAGTGCCATTTCAGCGCCACAAGAAGGTGATTTTTTGGATTTCTTGCCAAAGTGGTTGAACCCTTCAGTTTCCCTGGGCAAGCCCGATCGTGTTGGTACAGAAAAAGGACGAAAGCACACGGTTCTGCGTTGATTACCGCCGATTAAACCTAGTGACCAAGAAGGGAGCATACCCTTTACCTAGAATAGGCGACATTTTGGATAGCCTTGCCGGAGCAAAATTTTTCTCGTCCTTAGACCTGGCCTCCGGATACTGGCAAGTGGAAATGGAACCCAAGAACAAAGAAAACACGCGTTATGATCAGCCACGAATTGTTCCACTTCAAGTTTTCCCCTTCGGACTCTGTAACGCTCCTAGCACTTTCCAGCGTTTGATAGATACCGTGCTGAGTGGTCTCAAGTAGAAAATAGCGATGGTCTATCTAGACGACATCATTGTGTGGAGCACCACGATTGAAGAACATTTGGCCAGGCTTCGCACCGTTTTCGAGCGAATTAGAAAAGCCAAATTAAAAGTAAAACCGGAAAAATGTCAATTGTTGCGGACTACGATAAATTTTTTTGGGCATGTCGTCTCTGCGCAAGGAGTGTCGACAGATCCAGTGAAGTTGTAGGTAGTTGGAGATTGGCCGGTTCCAGTTAACAGGTAAGTGTTACGATCTTTTCTGGGCTTTGCAGCGTACTACCGGTGATTTATAAAAGGCTTTGTAGAAATCCGCTATATGAAGCGGCCGAGCGACAAAACAAATTTTGTTTTGGACCAGAGCTACAGACTTGCCTTGACCAGTTGCAACAAGTGTTATAAAAAAAAAAAAAAACATTGGAAGGCTAAATTCTTGCCGGAGAGCAGCGGTATCTCTTGAGAGAAAGGGGAATAATTTAAATAAATTAAATCACATGGTTAGATTTGAAAATATTTTAAGTAATAAGATTGTAGGAACATAATTGTTGTATTTGTGCAATTGCATTTTTTTTCATTTTTAGAATTGAAATTTAAAATAATTTTTATTTATAGTTTTGCCTTTTCCTCTTTGATTGATTAACCCTCTATAAATCGATTCTGTGCATTTTTATTGAATCAGGACAGAAGGGAGGTACAACGAAAGTAGTAAGTTATTAAGTAGAATCGGAATAAGAAAGATACTTTTTCCACTACAGTGTTAGTCGCTTATTCTGTGTGATAGATTTTCCAGTGATTTGTAAGTCTGGTAAAAATAAAATACGAAAGGTAATAAACTGTATATTTTATTTAGTGAATAAAAACCCTGTTTATAAAAAAAACACTAAAAGATCATATGGGTAGTTTTGTACTATTTGATTGTAAATAAAAACGTGTTTAATAGTGTTAAGTTTTAGTTTTCTTTGGACAATAATTAAACCCACAGAAGTGAGTGTTTTTTTTTTATTATTATTAATTCTTCCAAGTATTTTGTTTTGTATAAGAAATTCATGATTATTTAATTTTAACTGAAAATGTAATTGAAAATCATGAAATTATTGGAAATATGCTTGTTTTATATTAATCTGTCATAATGTGCTTATTTTATGGTGTTTGTGCTTTTTTTTTTTTTTGTTTCTTGCCTAGTTGAAAGTAAATCTGTTGAGGACTAATCATTGTCTTTTTCTTCATTAAACCCAACCCATCTCCACTGAATTCACCGGGACAATAAAGTATTTCTAAGACGAGCACTATTTACTGCGCCTGTTCTGGCACTGCCCAAGACCGAGGAGCCATTCTGCGTAGACTGTGATGCCAGCGATGTGGGTGTTGGCGCTGTTCTAAGCCAGGTTCAAGAAGGAGAAGAAAAAGTTATCTGCTATGTCGAGCGAGCGTTAACAAAAAGTGAGAGGTGCTACTAGAAATGGTAGCACTAGTGTATGAGTCCGCCAGTTCCGGTGCTACTTGTATAGCCAGCCATTCAAGGTAAGGGCCGACCATAGTTCCTTAAAATAGCTGCATTCTTTTAAGAAACCAGAAGGGCAGATAGCGAGGTGGCTAAAACAACTGGCGTCGTACGATTTTGAAGTGATTCACCGCCCTGGAAAATTGCATAAGAAGCGGATAGGTTATTGCGAGCTTGCAGGCAGTGCGGCAGTGAACCGGGAATAGGGGATGGGTGAGAATATCTCCCGCAAAAACATTCAGAGGACGGCAAATTGGAGTCCATCAACCTTATAATCCAGAGTGTCATAAACAGACCTCTGTTTAAGGAAGTAAAGAGCGGTGACCCCACGCTTAAAAGTCTATGGACACAGTGGGCTAGGCTGTAAATAAAAGATGAAGCTTTGTATAGGAGGTGGAACGAGAGGGGCATGCCTACAGTTGATAGTCTCACGGAAGAGATATACTGACGAAAATCCACGCAGAGACCACAGGAGCACATCTCGGAGTAGCAAAAACGCTGAAGAAGGTGCGGGACAGGTACTACTGCCCGGGCATAATTAGGAGGTAGAGAATTTTATAAATGCATGCGCCGATTGCGAAGCTAAAAAAGGGCATGTGCCCCCATACAATGTACGGCGGGAGGGTTCCCATTTCAACGTCTCGCCTTGGACCTCCATATTACATAGTCTGCTATTACTCCCTACAGCCTGCAGAATTTTTCTACAAAGCAAGAACATTCTAAGAATTTGGTTCTTAATGAAATAGTGTCAATTTGAATAACAGCCTTGCATTGTATGGAAAAAGTGTAGTAACTACTTTAAACTCCAATTCAATAATAGGAGATCGACGAAACAGCTTTGGCAGTTGTTTGAAATTATAAATGATAAGATATTTCAGTCAATCTCAGTGCTGACTTAACGATCAACAAAAATATTTTTGGTTATTAAGGTTGGCAAATTTTGTTATTATAATTGGAAAATTAATTACTAAATTAATAAAGTACATTATCACAAAATTGCTAATATAAATTTGTAAAGCACATTTATATTTTATAATGATTTATTATAATGAGATGTTTACTTAAGCGGCTTAAGTTTAATGTTTCTGAAAGAAGAAGGGCAAAAAGGCTGGGTCCGTAATAAGCACCAGTTATTGGTTATTGGCCAGTTAATTTATTTAGGTGATTATTCATCCTGCAAACAGCTGTTCTAATTATAATTTATAATGTAAAACATTATTATTATATTGAGTTTTCACTCACAAATTTTTGAAGAAAATCCGAAAGAAAACCGGAAGTGCATCTTTACAGAATAGGTTATTTGAATTTTTTCGAAAACCGATTTCCTTTATGCCTTGGAAAAAACACTAAATACCTAGATAAAAATGTATTACTTTTATTTGAAACATTGGAGGGGTATTGTTTCCATGGGGGAATCTGCGAAGTTAAAATTTCAAATGTTTTGTTTATTCCATGTTAGTGGCGCTCACTTTTGACCTAAATGTAATCGCTTATACTATCTGTGTTTGTCCCATTTCCATGTCTATATTTATGTTAAGATAAATGAGTAAATTTTGAAGTTAAAAGAAAAATTTGGCTATATATATATATATATATACCTGTATTAACGGCAGAAAGAGAAAGTTTTGTGAGTGTTTCATACCTGGTTATTTTTTTTTTTTTTAATGTTAATGTTTCAATCACAAGAAGAAAAACCAAAATAATAGATAAAGCTAATCTCTAGAAAAGAGAAAGTGTAAAGGAACAACAGTAACTACTAATAGTTTATAAAATAAAAATAAGTTTTTTTTTCAACTCTTATTGGTGAGAGAATGGACCAATTCTTCAAAAATTAAAACAGGGCAGTTCTTTTTAGTATTCACCACACCATACGATGTACGTACGTATATGCACTCTAGTAATATTTTTTACAATACTTCTATCTTTCGGCACAAATGGTCTTCACGCTAATTGGTGCCATACTAACAGATGTTATTATATTATTTTATTTTTAATACTCAACTAGAATACGTTTTTTGGGAGGCACCTATTTGGTAGAAATCGAACGTTTCTCACTTGAAAAAAGCGAACGAACGTTTTCTCAATGTGGGGGGAGGTTTGAAAGGATCGGGGGGGGGTTAGGGGGTTCTGGAGGAATATTGAAAAACGCAGAAACTTATTCTACGCATACTGTCAACTGTTATGTGACAGATACCGTTTGAATTTTATTATTATTTCACTGAGAGGGAAATTAATTTAAATTCAAAAACATAATGCAAACAAACAAACAAAAATCGGTGTGAAACACTCACACAACTTTCTCTTACTCCAGTTTTCAAAACTATAATTGACAAATTTTATAGTTTGAGTACCAGATTTAATAAAATTCGTCGAAAACTGAAAAACCTGATCAGTAAAAACGCACTTGCGGTTTACTAATTTTCTTGAAACTCAGAATTTTGGCCATCTATTTACTTCTAATTCATTTAGTTTGGATAATAGAATTATATAATCAACTATGATAGCACTTTAGAGAAAAACGTAACCACACCCCTCGCCTAAAAGTGCCCTTAAATGAATTTTCCCAGAGGAAAGTTGAAAATCTTCGGAACCATTTTTGAGAAAATCGCGAAAAAATCATTTCATAAAGTGGTAAAATAAACGCACTTCCGGTTATCTGATTTTTTGAAACATGGAATTTTAACAATATATTCAACAACAATAACAACATATTCAATTCTAATTAACATTATTTAAATGACAGAATTGTCTAATAAACTGAAATAGCACTTTAGATGGAACCTAACCCCTCCTCTCCACCACAACTATCTTTAAATGAATTTTCCCAGAGAAATGTTTCAAATAAAAGTTATAGCTCTTTGTACGTATAGTACATATATCAAGTTTGAAGAAAATCATCGGAGCCAATTTTGAAGAAAACGCAAAAAAGTAAAAAAAAACAACTAGTAAAATGGTACTTCCGGTTGAGGAATTTCGACAGATTTACGTACTGTCACAGATCCCATCCATGATGATACCTAAACGGAATATCAAGTTTCAACTTTCTACGGTTTTTCGTTTTTGAGCTATGCTGTTCACATACATACATACATACACACCCTAAATATTTAATAGGGTTTTGGACATTCATATATTAAGGCCACGCTGAATACACATACATTTTTTAACGTATGATGTGTGTTGTGTGTTTGTAAATAGCGTAATTCAAAAACAAAAATCGCATAAAGCATGTACTTGATTATCCCGTTTCAGGAGGGGACACGTCATTTTACTTGAAGAGATTTTTTTCAATTTTTTATGATTTTCTTGAAGAAAATGGTTATGCTTTTCTTAAACATTTTATTAGTTAATAAAAACATGGTAAATTTTATCAGATACTACACTTTGATCTTAGCCAAAAGGCCGAGAAGCGATTTTATCAACTTTTAATTGAATATATTTTTCTGGAAAAATTCATTTTTAGTGTTACAGGGAGAGATGACTGTAATGGAATCAGATGTCTTGGTGGTCCCCGTGATTTTAAATTCTAATATTTCCAGGGTGTCTCGTTGTCCCACTTTGATAACCTGGCGCAAGGCTGCACTTGTTCCAAAAACAATTCTATATTTGTCTTGGTGAGGGTTATGATGCGATGAATAGTTGGGAGTTAGTTAGAGATTTTTAGAGAGTTGTTACTCGGAATATGAATTACTAATTTACGAAAATAGATATATATATATTTTAACAATAATTTAAACGTTTGAAAAGTTAAACTATAATTAATTTAAAATGATTTAAATTGTAACTAGAATGCACATGATGATAAATAAATATATGTTTAAATACTTAGATAGGAACGCGCTCCGATGTATGAATTATGTCACTGGTAGAATCTTGATGTTACGCTGATAAAATACTGAAGAATAATCCTCCCCACTTCCTGTTGAGAGACGTTATATTGCCATCACTCACACATTGACAAGTCTGTAATTACGGGTCACACTAAAACATCTCTTGCCGTGTGTTGACCCTAGGTCTTGAATAGGTCGGCGAACAGGTGTGGCAACAGGTGATGGTAGTTAACAAAGGACTGTAGCCAGGTGGTCGGTCTTTTGAGTGATTTGTTGATTTTTGTATATTGCCCCGGCGGCTTCTGTGTACTGACCGTATAATGACCCTTTTGAAGCAGTGTGTCTTTGGCGGTTTCTGTCCTTGGCGGTCCCTTTGACCGTGCACTGACCGCGGCTCTTGACCTGAATAATAGAGCGACTGGCTGGCACTTATCATCATTATAGTTGTTCTTTCTAGTTACAATTTAAATCATTTTAAATTAATTGTAGTTTATCTTTTCAAACGTTTAAATTATTGTTAAAATATAATATATATATATATCTATTTTCGTAAATTAGTAATTCACATTCCGAGTAACAACTCTCTAAAAATCTCTAACTAACTCCCAACTATTCATCGCATCATAACCAAGACATCTGATTCCATTACATGACCATCATTAGCTGCACTCTTGAAGTGCCACTTCAGGTAATTGTACGTCCTACAAATTACAGAATGTTAATGAGAAATAGAAATGATGCTAAAATTACTATTTTAAAGAAAGAATATATTGATGGGAAATGGGAATAATCCCGCGTGGTTTTGTTTAGTTTTTCGCGATTTTTCCCATAATACTAGCAGTTTCTTTTCAACTAGGTTTCTTTTACAGATGCTATTTTTGTTTGAAAGTTTTTTCGCTTAAATTGCTTTTCAACATTCTAAAGTGCTTTACAGTATTATGTAAGTACCTTCAGCTGTTTAATATAAAAGACAACTAGATATTTAGAGAAAAAAAAAATCAAAATAAAGAGAAAATTTGCCATTTGAACATATTTGAATATTTTGTGGTGAAAATAAAAAAAGAAATTGTGGTTGATATTATTTTGTAATAAATAAATGGCAGGCAAACGTAATAAGATAAAAGGAAATAAAGAATGTCGGCCAGGGGTGTCGTGTGCCTATCATATTGTTTCAAGTTTGCAGAATGACAGCTTGGTGTCTTCACTAACATTTCTGAACTATATCTTTATAAGTATATTGCTATTCAATTTATATAGAATATATCATGCGATAAAGACATATCATATAACAATAACAAAACAAAGAAAATATAATCTCATATTATGTTTAAAAATGTTAAGACAAAATTTTCTATTTCAATAACGCCTAGATGCTAGACTGATTGCAAATGAGGCCACACTCACAAGACCTTCTTGCATTCAAATAAAATGAGTCAAATCTTGAATAATATATTTTTGTTGATGATATTCTTATTTTATTGTAGTAAGAACGCCGGATATTGTACCCATCATCGAACAATGGACTGGCTGTCATTTGGCAGTTTATATGAGAAAAGTCAGCAACTCTTCAAACAAAGAAGTCTGGTCCTATTCACTAGAATCAGATATATTCAGCCCCCACAAATTTCACGATTTTCCTTCGCAAAAAACATGTAAATGTAACAATAAAATAATACTTACCTTATATCCTCAGCACCAAATATTTTATCGCAAATAAATTATTAGCACTTTCGTATGAAAGTTTGTTTTATATTTGATTACATTAAGCTGGGGAGTCTTGTTCTAACTTTTATTTTTAATACCAAATACCCCAATTCTCCCCAATACCCCAATATCCCCAATTCTCTTGAGCAGAAACAATATTGTGCTGGCGTATTTTTGGACATTTCGAAAGCATTTGACTGGTCTGGCACGAAGGTCTCTTACACAAACTCAAGAATATTCTACCAAGTACCTATTACCTTATCTTAAAATCCTACCTGTCCAACCGTTCCTATCAAGTCACCCAAGGATCTTCTACTTCCCTAACTTATCCCATCCTAGCCGGTGTGCCTCAAGGCAGCATCCTGGCACCTATCCTTTATACCTTATATACTGCTGATATCCCCGAGCATCCTAACACAACCATTTATACTTATGCCGACGACACCGCACTCCTTTCCTCTCATAATGATCCCGTAATCGCTCAACGTTCCCTTCAAGCCCATCTCCAATCACTCGAGTCCTGGTTAACAAAATCCAGAATAAAAATTAACCCTAACAAATCCCATTATATTGTGTTCACCTTAAACAGAAAAGTTCTTCCTCCAGTTTTCCTATACAGCACTCCTATCCCTCCGGCAGACCACGTTCGTTATCTCGGTATGTTCCTAGACAAGCGACTAACCTGGAACCCACACACCAGACTTAAACAGACTTCCCTCAACAACCGCTTCAGACTACTTGCTAGACTCCTTGACAAGCGCTCCAAACTCACTCTACAGAATAAAAGACGACTCTACACTTCACTACTCGCACCCATCTGGATGTACGGACTAGAACTCTACGGAACCACAAAACGTACCAACCTCAAAAGAATACAAAACCTGCAGTCCAAAATACTCCGACGCATAGTCGATGCTCCTTACTATGTTTCCAACCATACAATCCACACAGATCTGAAGATTCCTTTTGTCCACGATTTAGCAAAGCTCCGATACAAGAAATTCCGCAGCAGACTTCCCCTTCATCCCAATCCTCTCGCCCAAACCCTCTCATCCACCACACTTCCAGGCAATCCTACAAGGCGATTGAAACGTCGTTGGCCTCGCGACCTTCTGGGTGACTAATGGTGGTTGTCACTGGATAACTACCATTCATGACCATCACGTCTTTGTTCATACTTTTGTTAGCCTATTTACTTGTTGCATATTTATTTATGTAGTTGTAAATATTCAATAAACCAAAAAAAAAAAAAAAAATAATACCAAATAATTTTAATAATTTTGTTATATAAAAAATCCAGAGTTAGAAAGTTACATCAGGAAACTGATATGTTATATTTCAAAAAATCTAAAAATGTTTAAATGGAATTCGTGTAAATTAACGGATATGTTTCATATTTAACGAAAAATACAAGAAAAACAACCTTATATGAGTCGCCTAAATTTAGAGGAGAGAGAATGTGTCCAATTTTTTTCAAATATGTGATTATGGCATAGTGCCATTTCTTCCAATAATTCTGAATAATGGACACTAATCGTTTATCAGCAAAACGGAGTAAATCCCGTTCAAATTGTGTTACAAAATTCTTACAGTTGCAGTAGGAAGAATGTCCATTTCTCTTCATGGAATTGTCTTCTTTTTTTTATATCAGAAGGCCGAGAGAAAAATTTAACAAATAATTCCAAAGATACCCGACCAAAATGCCTATAAGGCCTATTTTTCAAAACTAGATGTATATAATTTCACAATGTGTTGCGGTACTTCCAAAGCAGCACAAAGCAAGGAGTATACATTTATGTACCTGTTGCTTGAAAGTGAGCACAAAAATGGTTCTAATGAGACTGCGTCTTGCGTCATAAGGAACAATAATGTCACTGGCATTCACACAATCCGTCTGTTCTCAGATGGTTATGCGAACATGAATGAAAATCATTATGCTAGCAAGGTTTTCTTAGTGATTGTACTGGTGTAAAAACTAGGAAGACAACTAATATAATAAATGCACGAATATTATTCGTGTCTCATCTGAAAATGCTTGTAGTGTATATGACTGATGACGGCGCTTCAGAATATTATCAACCACCTGCAGCCTGCTTTTCCAATTTGCACACATGAAGCATCTGATCTTTACTAAATTTGGCCAAGAAAACATTTTTCTCCGTGGCGAACCCCATCATGGTATGGCAAAAGATTTATGTAAACTTGGAAAAACCCTCCTTCCATAAACCCAAGCAAAATCCCTGCTGGTGTGCCAATTAAACAATCTAAGAGAAGAATGATGATAATGGTTGTATGACTTATGGTGAATGGATAATGACTTGGTTATCTCCATACAAAAAATCGATAGCTTTTTTGAATAAAAATGCACCAATTGTGAAAAAATAAAGCTGGGGAGCAAACGATGTGAAATAAAAGTAAGGGTAAAACTTCACGGGCTTTCATTTATAAAAAAATATTACCATGGACGAGTCATGTAATCTAGAAGAGATTGGAAAAATAAAACGCAAGCTTATGGTTACCATCAAATATAATATGGAGTGTTAATCCTAATGTACTTCTCTTCTTTTACAGCTCCTATATTAGATCGATTTTTGATTACGGTATAAAATGTATGGTTAAGGTAGTAAAACCCCTAACCTCTCTCTTGACGCTATACAGCACAAATGTTTGAGATTATGTTTGGGATTACTAAGTTCTTATAGTCCCTGAGGACGCGCCGCTAACAGAATCAGAGGAAGTGCCTCTTTCTTTATCTAAAGCAATCTGACCACGTTCTAAGTTTTAATTCAAGGTCAAAATTTAAATTTATACACGCACTTATTAGTATTTCTAAATTAGAGAACACGCTCTCAATATTTCTACATTGGAGAACATTAAAAAGGCAAATTGGATTTTATTTTAAAAAATTTAAATTATCAGATGGCTGATTGGCCAGGGGGTGTCAAAGGAAAACTGATGTGATGGAATGATTTATTCAGTTTCCAGAATGGAGTAAATCCGTTTCAATAACAATTTCTCCAGTATTTTTCCTAAAATAGGTAACAGTTTGGAAAGGTATCAAAGATACATCTGATCATTTCTAACGGCCAACAATTGCTACAATTTGATAAAATTTAAATTAACTATTTAATAATCTAGAGCACAAATTACGCTACTCTCATATAAAATATATTAATGCATGTGAAAAATCTATTCTAAAAGTTAAGAAGAAACAAAAGTATAGAAAATCCATGGTATAAAAATAATACAAATATTATATGTAATTATATAATATATATATATATATATATATTAAATATTTTAATAATTTTTTAAATTTTAAGTAATAAAGCTGCCATTGAGAAGAATCGCATATTTAAAGGCGGCAAACGAAACTATGAGCTTCTTTTTGTAACAATTTCAATAAAACCACGCCTCTTAAAATCAATGAGATCAATTTAAATTGTTACAAATCAGATAGATCTCTAACGGACTAACTATTAAGACAACTGTTGTCTAACTAACGTTGTCTGGAGAACTGAACAGAAAATTTTCTGTAAAAATTGACACCGGATTGTGCAGATTTCCTATTCAATCAATAGTAAATAAATAATTCGCCATTTGCTCAGAAAGAATTTACATTATCCGAATTATTAGCATCAATAAAAATCATAATACTTCTCTAAGGAAAAGTTAAAATTATTGGTAACTTGCCAAATTATTCCCTAAGAATAGGGTTAATAAAGTTGGGGAAAAGAGTGTTTTCCCAAAATTCTAGAAGCACCAGTAATTATCCCACTTCTGAAACCAATGAATGGGTGACTCATATCAGCCATAATCTATTCTCATATATTATACTCATAAATATGAAGAATGGCTAAAGGCAGTAGAGAAACTTGTTTTATTTAACTTCAATTCAATTCGGTTAGGTAAACTCAGCATTGTGTTGCACAATTGATAGTCGATATTTAAAATGATTTCTCTGTAAACAAATCGACATTGGCACTATTTCTAAATATTAAAAAAGAATTTATGAGATATTGTGTACTTTCCAGTTTTTGCAAAGAAAATGCAATCAATGGGCAAAATGCAAACCATGAAAAATTTAGAAATAATATAACAGTTTTATTAGGTGATCGTAATAATATAGTTAGTTGTAAAGGTAACGAATAAAATATTTGCCCACGCAAAGTGAAAAAGGGGATGCCACAAGGAGCAACATTTTAAATTCTTTGCTGTATGCAAAATACATTGCATACTTAGAAGTATTCTTCCTGAAATATATGTAGCTATGACTCAAGTTGACGTTTGGTATCTACATAATGGCTGGGCTATCTGCAGTGAAAAATCTGTAACTTATTTATTTTATAGGTATAGAAACATCCACGTGCATTACAATTGGAAGTAAACGACACGAGATAGAAATATGGATAAAATTTATGGACATACATTTACAAAAAAAAAAAAAAATTAATATGGACAAGTTATGTAAACTAGATAAAGAAGAGTGTGGGAAAATACATATATTCTATGTATACTTTGCCATCAAAACTAGGGGGTTTTGTTTCTAATGTAACTCGCTTATTTTACTGGTATCGCATTAGATCGATCTTTAATTACACAGTATATATTTTACAGTCAACCCAGTAAAAAGTAGGAGACAAACGGAACCTAGATAATGATTCACCTTTGAATACAGACCTTGAAATGTATTTAATCAAGGTTACACAGAAAAAATATAAAGAGAAATTAAAATTATTACATAAAAACATGATCGAAAATAATATCAGAGCTAAAGAGACCACAATCGGGACATTATTCCGTTAAATACAACTTTCAAGAAAGCAACAAATTACCACAGAAAATGAAGTTAAAATTAAACTTCCGGAAGAACTAACCGAGATAAAGAAAAATTGAAAGACAAATAAAAATCACCCCAAATAAGAAAGAAAATTCAACTCATTCATTTCCGTAATCCAGGAAAAATCAATTACCCGTTCGATCTAAGGATCTTCGACATCTAAAGTCCAAACCTCATCTTCATGAAATTATTACTAATTCATAAATAATTAATTTATTACTTCACTTAGGCCTAAAAAAAAAAAAATCAATTCCTAAAATATATCACGTATGTTCCTGTTTCTCTGAACCACAAAAGACGAAGAAATCTTCTTTGCATTGATTCTAACGCATCTTTGTGGCCTTTCAAATAGGAGTTCGATATTACTGTTCCATATTCCAAACACTGGACGGACCAGGGTTTTATAGAGGGTAATTAAGGGGAAATTACTATTGAAATGTGATGTGATTACTAAAATCTAATTTCTGGTCAAAGAGTATCCCAAGATCTTTAATTGAAGTGTTTCTTTCTAGAGTTAACCATACATCTTAATAATTTTAAATAAAGGATAAGCTACTATGTTAGAAAGAAACCAGTTTACATTTTTTATTAATAGTAAAGTGCATTTTATTATTTATGCACCAAGATAAGTGTCTAATGAATTTTGTAGCAATAAAGTATTAGATAAAGAATTTAAAAACATCTTTAATATACATCACGCAATATTTGAGAACCGGAGCTTAAGAGCCTGCTGCACTTAAGATGATAACTTTTTTTTTCTTTTTTACGGATTCTATTTAAATAATTGTTTGGATTATTTGAAAGGAGTGCCACTAATACTATTTACTTTTTCTGCTTTCCAATTCTAGGGGGCGGACGCTTTTGGATACTGTCTCCCTTTCTCTCTACGAAGTCTTATCAGCAGATCAACCAATCTACTGGCCAACTTCACTAACCAAACTACCTGACATATTGGACATATTCATCTCTTCTAAAATGGCATCTATCTATAAAGACATCTACACAGTTACCGATCTCTCTTCAGACCATAGCCCAGTTCTCCTTATACTCAGTATAACTCCTCAACCCCCTCTCCCACAACTTCTTCTTCTCTATTCACAGGATCTGTAAACTGGACGCTTTTTGAGAATGTACTAAAAGATAAACTGAATTTATTGATCTCTTTCAAAACACCTGACGAAATAGACAATGCAATACAGACACTAACTTACTAAATTTAAGCTTCTATCCGGACTTCAGTCAAAACAATCCAAAAAAAAACGTCATCACACCCAAACTTACCAATCCTAGCCAGAATGCACATAAGAGAAAAAGAAGAGCTCGCTCAGTGTGGCAACAAACTCGCTACCCAAGAGACAGACTGATATATAACAGACTGACTAGACGTTCAGGGTGGGATACTTGGTCCGCTTCTATATACTGTATTCACTTCAGATACCAACCTATACAAACGCTCTTCTTTGCACTTACGCTGATGACACGGCCATTCTAGCATCCAGCTCTGATCCCATAACTGCCTCCACTCTCTTAAGAATCATTTAAATAAAATAGAATCTTGGGCCAAAAAATGGCGGATTAAATTCAACCCACAAAAATGGCGTCCTGTCCTTCAGTAACCTTCAACTCAATACGATTCTCTCCCGCAACTCGCTCCTTGGGATGTACATCGACAAAAGACTAACTTGGAATCCACATACGAAACTTAAAAGACTGGAACTTAATAAATGGAATAAGTTACTACATATTAATAGGAAGACGAACACAAACGACTAATATACAACTGTAAACTCAAACCGATGTGGACTTACGGACTTGAACTGTGGGGTTCAACCAAGCGTTCAAATTCCTTGAAAATTCATTCTTTTCAATCAAAAATACTTCGTCAGATAACAGATGCTCCATTCTATATCTCTAACTCTACCCTCCACAACGATCTCAAAATGCAATATGTATCTGAAGCTGTCAAAACTAAATACAAAAAAATTCTATGACTCTCTTACTCTCAACTCTAATTCTCTTGTTCAAAATCTCGCCTCCACAACTATACCAGATAATCCACCTCGTCGACTATTGGCCCCGTGATCACCTCCAGCAATAGGAAGTAAATCCTGTGAGAGTGTTACCGCTGGGTAGCTTCTCTCCTCCAGCTAATCACGACATTCATCATCACACATCATCATATTCACTTATTATATTTATTTATGTAGACTGTGAATTCCAAATAAAATAAAAAACTTTTTCTGTTTAATTAATTTTTGATCGGTTACAGTTTGTAGGTAACAAAAAATTTATTATGTAGGATCGCCTAAATTCTACTGCTATTTGTTTATTTTTTAAAAACAAGAAATATATTTGGCAACTGGTACACACCATATAAACTGAGATAACTAATTTGACCATGCCAAAAAACTGAGTGAGAAGAGCGCGGCTGAACAAACAATCTCAGTGTCATGTGTATGTTTTATTATTTGGCATGCGGCCAATGTCCGTCCTTCTTCTACGGTATTGGGAATATATCAATTTCATTGTAAACATCATGAAAAGGTTAACTAATTAAATGAGTGGTAATTTTCTTTATTCATTTTTTTTTTTTTTTTACCTGGCATTGTTGTTGTTAATAAATCGGATTCAAACGGTTTGTTAAATGAGAGTTGGAATACTTTACAAGATTTCCAATAAATATCTCGTTCATTATATCGATTAGTTTTGATTAGTTTGCCAAAAGCTACTATATATAATAGTTGTATTATTATTCGCTGGAATCGTCAAACTTACAGTTACACAGTTACAGTGTAACAGTGTTCTTTTTTTGTTGTTGCTTAATCATTAAAAAAAAATAAAATTTTATTGAGTGCGACTCCATTTCAAGGATTATTCATTTTGTCATAATTGCTGCATTGTTTTTTTACTTTCTCTGACTAATAAATAGTGAGAGGGAAGTATAGCGATCGTGCCAGATTTTCAAAATTGAGTTTTGACCGAGATATACGGTTTGAGGTCCCCTGAGTCCAAAATATCGGTTTTAGGAAAATGATCTATATGTGTGGATGTCCATGGGAAGAATATCTCAAAAACAAAAAGTTGCACCAACCTCAAACTTAGTATTCCGTTTAGCTATTATCATAGCATCAACACGAAGATTCCGGGCAAAATCCATCGGGCTACTTTAAGGGGAGAGAGATTTTATGGTCCACTCTAAAGTGCTATTTCAATTCAACAATGTGCTATACAATTCTGTCAAGTAAATAATATCAATTATTATTATATAAGTTGCCGCAATTTCCAGAGGAAAATCGGTTGACCGAAAGTGGGACTTTACTATGTTAAGGAGGTTTTTCAGTTTTTTTTTGTGATTTTCTCCATAAAAATGCCGACCGTTTTAAATACCAATAAGAATTGTATGTATGAAGAAAATATGCTATTTCGCAGTGAGAGAAAGTCGTGTGAGTGTTTCACACGCAATTATTTTTTTTATTCTTTTTCAGATTATGAAAACTCATCTTTTTTGCATAATTGTGAATATGCAGTTAATTCTATGAACTGTTATTGTTTGTTTTTGGTTGATGAATTTACCAATTCTTCAAAAATATTTCACACTGTAGTTAGGTGGAATTACCCAAGAATAAGCCAAACTCTGCAGATAAGTAAATCCCACTAAAGCCTACGAAGCGACTTTATCTTGTTTTTTTTTTTGTTTTGTTTTTGTTTTATTTTAAGGTTTATATCAATGGACCAAATTTGTAGAGCTTTTCAAATATTTATCTATAGAAAATATTCATTTTCCTCATTCATTCATTCACTCCTTACCTCATTCATTCATTCTTCGTAATGAAATACCTTTGTTTACTAGGCTAATATTAGCTACTAGGTACTAGGCTAATAATAATATCCTTGTAAATATATAATATAAAATATTTTTAATAGCCTAATGACTTTTCAGTACCCAGTTTTTCCTATTAATGAGTTCATATAATAACTTAGTACGTAATTTTTATGTTAACCCAAATGTGATATAATTGATAATGAAATTAAGAAAAATATAAATGATCGTAATTAAAGATTGTCAGAATGAGATTCCCAGAATATTAAATGTTAAATGTTACTGCAATATTATTTGGGTCGATAAATTGTCACAAATTCTAGGCAAATTTACAATATAATTTTTTGCTTCAACTAGTCTAGAAGGTTAGAATTGTATTCGGCGTTAATCATCCTGCCCTTTTTTAGATAATCTACTATGCGAGTCGCAAAAACTATGCCTATATGACCGCCCTTTGTTCGGCATTGATTCTTCCTTTTCTGTCCACGGTTACGATTACTGTTTGGGCTCGGGCGTATAATGATGGATCAGATTCCATCCACAGTAAAAAACCTCCGCAAAATGTCTGTTGGGTTGGACTTGCAGAGGGTCCATACATTGTTCCGATACCATCGCGCGTTGTAGTTTTTGATCGGATCCAACAAACTTGGTATCCACCTTGCTGACAATTTTCTTATTCCCTAGATTTCAGTTATATGTGATACGCCCTTTCTTTCGTTATGCCAGCAATCTCAGCTACCTCTGACATTAATAGTTTTGTAGACTTTTTTAGATGTTTTCTTCGGTTGTAGCCGATTTCAGATTTTCCAGAACGCTCAGCATCTTGAGTGCTCGTACAACCAAGTTTAAAGTCCGCTACTCACGTTTTGACAGTTGTAAATGAAATTTGCCTTTATCTCTGTAGGAGATAAACTTTTGATAAAAAATATTTTATCATGACTCACACTTTGATTTTTTGCATACTTGGAAAACAGAAAACTTGGTAACTTTAAAAGTAAGCGCCATCTCTTATCATCCCATCCTCGTAAATGTATAATATAATTTTATGTAATATAAAATATTTTTAATAGCCTAATGACTTTATAGTACCCAATAATATATTTTTGCTATTAATGAGTTCTTATAATAACTTAATACGTAATTTTCATTTTAACCCAAATATAAATGTGATATAATAGATAATGAAATTAAGAAAATCATGAATAAAGAATGTCAGAATGAGATTCCCAGAATATTAAATGTTAAATGTTACTGGAAATTTTTTGGATCAATAAATTGTCCCAAATTCTAGGCAAATTTACAAAAAATTTGGTGTCTTCACAGATGTGGAAGTCAAAAACATTGATAACAATCTATTGTGAAAATATATTGTGTGCAAACTGCCTCATAATATTTTATTTAAAAAGCTATGGGTGTTTTACACATGATAAATACTGTAATTAATTAAACTTACAAAGAAAACGAAATGTGTTTCTAAAGAGTGAAGATTTTTGGTAGGATATTAAATTGTTGTTATATATACTTTTAAGGGAGTTGTGTTTTACATTTGTAAAGTTTTATAAAGAAGTTGAAGTTGTTGTATTTCAACAGCCGTATTGTTATTAGGCTAATTAAGATTACCCGAGACATGTTAAAAGGGGCAAACTCGTACTAATTTAAAACTTCCCAGTTTTAAATTCTTGTTTGTAATATTGTACCAATCTTGTTCCATTTACATCACCTTTATTTGATGAGTTAGGTCTTTCATTGAATATTTAACGTAAATTTATAACGCCACCATTAAGGAATATTTGGGAAAAGTATTTTATCACTTTTCCTGACCTAAAAATCAGGGGGTGTATTAAAATTTCTTGTTAACGGTACCTTGAAAGTAATATAAATAATAAAGTGAAATAGACTAATTATGTAAACATATTTTCAAGTCTAAAATTTCGAGTTATCTGTGAAATTTATAATAACTGGCTTTATAGGAAACATGATGTCAACAAATGATGCCCAGTGCTAAACTGATTATATTGCAATTAAGTTCAATAATATATATTTACATATTTTTTTTTTTTTTTTGAGGTGAAGGGATTAATTAGCTTAGTGGTGGCGCAGTGGACTTCAGGTCATTGGAGACCTGCAATGACCACAGATGTTTATGTGCCTTTGTTTTTGCCTAACTGTCTTATCCAAAGCTATTGTGATTCTGCATAAATAAATAATCGGATGATTTCACCAGAGAAGGGAACATTTGCTAGACTCCTGGGTATTATGCTCATTTTGCAATGAACATTAATGTCGGAAAAAAAAAAAATATTTATTCTTCTTTATAAAGGAATTCTGTTTAATCAAGAATCTACTTTATCTTAGGTGACTGATTCTGGGCCACCATCTCTTAATATTATCAGCCAGGAGAAGTGGCTTATTTTGGTACTAAGCGACGGTGGCCCAAAATTACTCATCTAAGCTAAACTAGGTTCTTGATGAAACAGTCCTGACGAACATCCAAATCAATCCTTTGATTCTTCGAACAAACAGAAATGGTCATTTATTTCTCACATTAAGCGCCAAAGTTTGATTATTACTAAACACGAAAACTTGGGCATTAAGAAATAAAATAAAATGGGTTGCCTACTCCCTAGCAAAAGAGGCATCCTAGGATGATAACTTAATATCCCGGTATCAATATTTTTTTCGACGAAAAATACAATTTAATATTACTATTGTCCAATCCAATAGTAATATTGCGGAAATCAAAAGTATTAATGAACCTAACTCAAATCTTAACGAACACGAATGAAAAAGAACACTATTGTGATTGCAGCAAGAAGCAGGAGAGTTGGAAATTCTAAATATATTTTAAAATATGAGTTTAGAGACAAATCGAACGTTGGCTGATAGAAATGGGGACAAGGAACAGGTAACAAACACAAAATACTTGGCCAGACTCTATTGTAAAACACCCCATTGGAAAGCGGCGATCTAGTATAAATAAGAGACCATAAGTTGCACACAGTCATCCTTATACAACGATTTCTTACACCAAGTCTGATAGTCAGTCTTA
This sequence comes from Triatoma infestans, assembly GCA_011037195.1. Taxonomy (NCBI): domain Eukaryota; kingdom Metazoa; phylum Arthropoda; class Insecta; order Hemiptera; family Reduviidae; genus Triatoma; species Triatoma infestans. Next base: position 34,700 of record JAAEAF010002064.1, read on the forward strand.
TACGTCACATATAGTCAGCAAGAAGTCTCCAACGCTTCGCATCGTTATATTTTGAAGATGTGTTCTACACTGTCGCTCTGTCCGTATAGTTATCTACCCTACTTATATTTAGTTTAGCCCAAAATATAAGTATTTATATGTAAAAATCTGTATAAAATAGTATTTATTTATAAAATTGTCTAGTCATTAATTAGTTGACCTTAAGCTTGGTTAAATTTTAGTTCCTAATTCACTACATTCTTCTCATATATTTTTTAAAATTACTATACCCTTTCAAAACCGCTCGTGCCATAATAAAACATACATCCATCAACCAGTACACCACACTATTTACAAAAAATCAGTAGACAAGAAAGCGATAAATGTTCTTGTGACAGACTGACTTTACAACATTTGATCACATTATATTCGACTGCCCAATATTTGATGCAAAAGACTGGAAAATCTTGCCAAATTATTAAATTAACTCGATTAGCAAATAATAATATTAAACTCAACTAAATAGAAGCAACATTTTCTGCAATTCATAAACAGTTTAGATTTTGACAAAATTACCCGTGATAGAGTGGGTTCAAGACTGAATAGGTTCAGTCGTTGGAGAGAATCTCGGAGGAAGGAGAAAGGCATTTTATTAATTTTGTTATTTAGATAATAATATTAATCTCTTCTCTATATATATAAAAATGAATGTGTGTCTGTCTGTACTCGATAGATTCAAAAACCATACATCCAATCGCCGTGAAAATTTGGGAAATTATTAGGTATATTCCCGGGAAGGTTTTTGCAATTTTTTTTTTAAATCAGAGTTCTAGGTGCTCCCGAACAAATATCCCAAAAATATCAAAATAACATTTAATTAGTAAAATTTGTTAAAAGTGTAACCACGGATAAATTGAAAAATTAAATTGTTACTCATGAAATTTAGTCATAGAATTTATTTTTATAATGCAAATTAAACTGTAAAAAATAACATACCCATAAACTGAATTTTTCACATTATGTCGACTGATACCTTTGCAAGGACACTACTGTACTCTGAAGTACCAACTTATTTTACGTGGAATACATCAACAAGAAAATTTCAGCGTCGTAAACAAGGTAGAGCAGTACAAGGACACCTAAATTTATATTCCACAGATGCATTGGGTCGTCTGTACACTGTACATCCAAATAACGCAGAATGCTTTTACCTAAGATTATTATTGATCAATGTTCGTGGACCAACATCTTTCCAAGAATTAAAAACAGTCAATGGCCATGTGTGTGCTACATTTCGTGAGGCTTGCCAGACATTAAATCTCTTAGAAAACGATGCTCATTGGGATATTTCACTCACTGATGCTTCTAATACTGCTCACCAACACCGCAGATATGTACACTATTTTCCATCATACTAACTACATGTTTTCCGGCTAATCCAAAGGATCTTTGGGAAAAATCTAAAGACTATATGAGTGAAGACATTTTACATCGCACGCGCAGAATAAATGCTAATCCCAACATTCAATTTACATCAAATATATACAATGAAGCATTGATTTTAATCGAGGATGTATGTTTGACAATAGCCAACACATCACTGACAGAATTGGGAATGATTGCTCCAAATAGATCTGGTAA
>JAAEAF010002065.1:0-36470 GCA_011037195.1 Triatoma infestans
AAAATAAAATAATGAATAAAGTAAATTATTTATATATGTATTAACATTTATGTGTATGGTATCAACTAAATAGGAAGATATTTTGATTTTTAACGGAGATTTATTTACGTTCTTTTATATAAATTTGCGTTGCTATAAACAAATCATACAGTAAGATATAAGCATAAATTCAGAAATGGTAGTTTCAATAATTGTAGTAAATACAATAATTTAAAAAAAAAAAAAAAAATCTATATTATTATATTATATAAATGTAAACAGGTAAATGTTTATTTTGATTTCAATTCATGAAGAAAAGAATGTCTTTATTTTATTATTGTTTTGTTCACTGAACTCTTGCTATTAAAATTATTGTAATTTTAAAAGCAATAAATAAATTTTGAATTTTGAATTTTGAAAAAAATAAACTGAAACATTTAGTCGTGACTTAGCTGGTCATACATTCAAAATGCCAGATTTCTTTGTCATAGAATAGCGAGTTATGGTTTTTATTTGTGGGTTTAGTAACGGCAGCGTGGAAGCTGCCGCTGAGTATGCTAGCCATTGGCCTAACAGGAAACCATATAAGCAGCGTATTAAAGACTAGGGGAAACCGGTTCTGTAAGAATAAACTACCGAGGAAACTTGATCGTTCTTACGAAAATTCATGTAACGCATATTGAATGTGTTTGATGACGATTCTACCCTTAGCACACGCAGAGTGCCATTGTCGCTAGGTTTGTCAAAATCAGACGGTGCCCAGGTAATCTTCGACGGGATGGTAGATATCTGTATCGGTATGCAGCAAGTACAGTATTTGCTAGACGTGATTACGCCTGTCGTACTCAATTCTGTATTTGGCTGCTACAACAAACAGCCCAGAATCGTCGTTTCCCCCAAAACATTTTGTGGACCGATGAGGCGACGTTTACTCGAAATGGTTCCTTAAACACCCGCAACATGCACTATTGGAGTGACGAGAATCCCCGTGCAACCAGAACGTCGTCAGAACGATTAGTTAGATAAGGAAATACTATTGAAAAGTGGTTTTTAACAGTCGAAGCGCTGTAGAGTTGAGTTTAATGTCTCTGAGAAATCTTATATTTAATTCAATTAAAATAAAACTTATATTTCTTATAGGAAATTTAATGCTCTTTCCAAAGAGGTAATTGAATATGATTTATGTTAAAAACTTTTTGAGATATAATCAATTTTATGAGAAAAAGTAGGAAAATTGAAAATTTTACAAAATGAAGAATAACTTTTGAAGGCGAACGAATCGGACCATGGTTTATTAGAAATTTTTTGTTCCAAATAAAGTGAAAAACCATATCCCGAAGTATTGGCAGAGGTTGCTGTTACACCCTGTATATATATATAAAATTTCTTTGAGTTAGTATAGAAAAGTGTATATTCTTATTACCTTTTTTTAAAATAAGAGTTGGGGTTACAAGCGCGTTGAACATTACTTACAATCTTACGAACGAACTTACCCGATCTTACCCGGAGTTAAAAAAAGTTGTTTTTAGCAAATGGTCTCTCTGTGTGTGTGTGTGTGTGTGTGTGTGTGTGTGTGTGTATGTATGTATGTATGTGAACAGCATAGCTCAAAAACGAAAAATCGTAGAAAGTTGAAATTTGATATTCCGTTTAGAGGTCACCATGGGATCTGACCCTACGTTATCTGTCAAAATTCTTCAACCGGAAGTACCACTTACTAGTTTGTTTTTTTTTTTAATTTTTGCAATTTTCTGAAAAACGGCTCCGACGATTTTCTTCAAACTTGCTATATCAACTACATATACAAAGAGCTACAACTTTTATTTGAAACATTTCTCTGGGAAAATTCATTTAAGGACAGTTATGGGCGAGGGGTGGGTAAAAAAAAATGTTGGACCCCATATATCCAAGTCAGGAGCCGCCACTGATAACTTGCCATTAAAACCATTAATTTAAAAACATGTTGAATATCATGTGAACTTGCATAGACTGGCAGAACGTTTGTTTTTTGTTCTTCTTTCATGTAATCACATCAGAGTTATCATCACATCAAAGTAATTATTTGAGTCTATATTTGTCTTTTTTTTTATAGAAAATTTGGTTATAAAAAAAATCTAGTTTTTATTGTAGAAGATGCTCCATTATTTATTTGATTACAAAAATCCAATTATATGAAATTTATGTCAAGTTTATAAGACTGAAAAAAAATTAAGTATCAATTAAATTAATAATTTTACCAACAGAGACTAGGCCTGGGGTCGTGAAGTGGATGTAATAGTAGAGAGGAGGTGGCTACAATGCTAAATCCACTACTAACTTTGAAGATATGTGGCGGCTTACTTGGGTTTCTAAGTTGCAATTGTGCATGGTCGTCTGTGAAATAAAGCAAAATGTGTGTAATTGTGAACTAGAGTTTGCATGAGTGAGTTCGCTATCATACATCAACTACCTGAGCAGGCGTTTGAGAAGTATTACAGTTTTGGTGATGTTTGGCTGGGATAACCGCAGGGGCCCAAGATCCCTGAAGAAGTGGCTATATCCCTAAGGAGCTGTCAATCCATAAAGAATGGGTGTCACAAAGTCATGGGTAAACCAGGAAATGAATACCAGCACTGCATAGCTTTAGTTTTAATTTTTGGCATAATTTTGGTTTTCATTGTTATGGCTGACATTATTGTCCATAAACATTTTATATTACTTTTTGTACTTAGTGAATCTATGGCAAAATTGCAACATTTTCACAAATCCTTTCCTGACTTCGGCACATATTTGTACATGACCATCTACAGAAATTATATGGTTTCAAAATGATCCTAACATTCATGTTAAAATATCTTTTGTCTTTTATTACAGTATCTACTTTCTTAAATGTATAAATAGCCGGCACAATTAAATGAATTTCAAATTTACGGCTGATTGTACTCGGTTCTAGCACTGCTTGATAATGTGAAACAAACACAAAAGATGTTGAACGCACATTCCTTGGCTGAATATACTCTGGCCAAACAAAACAAACCGGTAACTAAAGCTTGGCTCGATCTGCCAGGTAAAACAATTTCATTACACTTTTAATTATATATTTTACTTTTTTGTGCGTTTGTGCGTGTTGTATGCGTTTTTATAATGCAGTTCTGTAGATGATAACTTGATTTTTGTTTGCCTTACTAATTACCATTGTAATAGCCTTTTGACGTCATACAATTGAGCTTCGTTCAGAGAGGGAACTGACAAATTCCTTGAAAAAAAAAATTTAAAGAAGCAGTCAGATCGCTGTGCAAAATTTTCAAATTCCTATGTTCCAGCGTGATCTAATTTTGCGTGTGTAGAATTTTCGGTTACTTCTTCTTTAACAAACTTTTCCAATTAATACACTTTTTACTACCCAAGTAATACACTAATATTGCCAAGAGCGGACTTTTCTGACAAATAACAAATTCCACTGATCAGAATTCTAACTGAACTAAATCTTAAATATCTTAAATAATAGTAATGAACTTATGTTCCATGTACATATGAATAAAGTTTCAAGTTCTAAAGATCTTCTTGTCCATGATAGTCTGCTTCATTTTGTCTACCAGTTCCGAGTTCACCCATCAGGATGTCTTCACAGAAAACAGTGATATCACTTACAAGGTTAAATCAGTTCAGACGTGCATGTTTAACCAGACATTCTGAAGATAGGTGAAACCCGCAACAGGGCCACAAAATGAACAAGACTTGTAGAAATCGCTGATGTTTTCCAGCACCGTGGACCCAATCAACTGGGTTTTTCTAGGTTATATTAAGTTTTCGTAAATGTGCCTTCTTCGGACAAATCGTTAGAGGGAAAGGGGAACTGTGAAATATCTAGTGAGTCTTTCTGCTTCTTTGTGCATTCTAACCAATTTATTCATAAAACAGAACGAAAAATTGAATTAACCATCTGTACCCATCGTACCAGTTCGTACCACCATGAAACATAAGTCCAAGCTCTTAATCCTGAAAGGTTTACGTTTGGCTAAGTTCACGTTCCAATAATACCATTTTGGTGAGAATTAGTTCGAAAACCTAGAATGAAAAAAAAATTTTTTTGATGTTCTAGAAAGAGAAATAGATGATGCACAAGGAGATCCCATTATCATGGGAGATCTCCGGTCATACATGGCGTATGGTGAAGAGATAAAAAATGATAGCGGAGAGAGAATCCTGCACCTTTGTCCAGCAAATGGATTAGTTGTTATAAACACCCCATAAAAGCTCTCATAAATTTACGAGAGAAGAACCAAGTAGAAATGAGAAATCCATCATAGATTATTTCTTAGTTAAAAAAGAAATGGTTAAGGAACTAATTGTCGTAAGAGTGAAAAGAAGCTTTGAAATTGGAAGCGATCACTACTTATTAAGTTGGACAAAATATGGAAATGGGATAGAACTAAAGGAAAAAAGAAAAGAATTATTAGGAAAGAAACAATAAAATCTCACAGACTGAAAGAAGAAAAATCGCGACCTACCATCAAGAAGAAATAGAAAGAATGATTAGAGACAGAATTCACCATTGGAATAGTAACGACATTGAAAAAACTGGAAATCTTTTAAGAAATTATTGTTGGATGCAGCAGCGCTTGTGTGTGGTAAAAGGCAAGTAGGATCGCAGGAAAAGAGATCAGCTTGGTGGTCCGATGAGTTGAAAGAAGTAAAAAAGAAGAAGTTACTATGGAAACAATACCTCCAACATAGAACACCCGAACGATATGAAATGTACAGAAATACAAGAATAGAGGTGAAGAAGAAAGTAATCGAGGTCAAAAGGAAGACTTTGGTAAAAAAAATGGAGATAGATTTAAAAAAAAATCAAAAACTATTCTACCGTGTTATAAAAGGTTTAAGAAAGGAAAGAGCCCCAACGCTGAAATTTATAAAAGATAGCTCCGGTAAACATACTCCAACAAAGCGGTCAAATAATGGAAAGATGGAAAGAATACTTCAAGGACCTTCTAGAATATAATCCAGAGGAGACTGAAGATAGAGAAGAGGAATCAGAAGAGGAAAATAATTGGGAGGAAGACGATTATATAGATGAGGATGAATTAGAGGAAGCTTTGTTGAATTTGAAGTTGGGAAAGGCAGCAGGTATTGACGAAATAACACCGGACATGATGAAATACATGGGGCCTAAAGGAAAAGAAGTCTTCTTGCACTTACTCAATCTAGTATGGAAGCAGAAGAAAATTCCCAGTGACTGGGAAGTAGCAGTGATTGTCCCAGTCTTCAAAAAAGGTGATAATAGAGACTGTAGCAACCACAGAGGTATATCCCTCTTAAGTGTGCCAAGCAAAATTTACTCCAAAATATTAGAAAAAAGAATTAGAAGAACTGTCGAAGGAAAGCTCGAGGAAGTGCAGTACGGATTTCGTAGCAATCGGAGTACTCAAGATCACATATTTACGATGAGACAAGTATTAGAAAAGATAATAGAAAAAGGGAAAGAGATGTCAGTCTGCTACGTGGATCTTATAAATGCTTTCGACAGGGTGAGAAAAGGAGATATCTTAGAGGCAATGAGGGCAAAAGAAATAGATAGATGGCATATATTAGCGGTGGAAAGTCTCCGTAATAAAACTAGAAATGTGGTAAGCCAACAGTACCTCAGAAGAATTCGTGACTTCTGCAGGAATCCGTCAAGGCTATAGTCTCAGCCCTTTATTATTTATTTTGGTGTTAGACACAGCCATACACAAAGCAAAGGACAGTATGAAAAAATTCCACCTAGGATATGTAAGCTTGAGACCGACGGGCCTATCTATACTAGCATTCGCCGATGATTTGGTTATATTAGCAAAAAATGACAGAGATCTTCAGTTTAATATTAAGAAGCTACAAGAGGAATTGCTGAAGATTAACATGAGAATCAATCCGGCGAAAACGAAAGCAGTGAGAGTAGGAAGAAACCTCACAGGGTAATGAGAACAATAAGAATAAATAATGAAGGAATAGAGCAAGTAGACAGCTTTAGATGCCTGGGAGCGCACCTAAATGTACATAGCTACATTGATACGGAGGTAAACGAGAGAATAGGAGCAGCGGGCAGGTTGTTTAATCCGTAACACTACCATTAGTAAGATCAGCAATCGAGACTATCGTACAGAATAGGCTACGCTGGCTAGGGCATTTTCTTCGTATGGAGCCCAACCGGATTGCCCTTGACACATATAAAACTAATGTGGATGGCAAGCGATGGCGAGGTCGGCCTAGACCCTCCTGACCCCCTAGTGGGAGGACGAGGTGAAGGATGCCTTCCAAAAAAGAGGGTTAGATTGGAGAAAAAGATATGAGCTAGTCCATGACCGGCAAAGCTGGAAGATGCTATGTAAACTTCCTCCTCACACTGCTTAGGCAGTAGAAGAGGAGTGATTATGATGATGATGATGAACCTAGAATGATCTGGAGCAGGCCCTGCGCTCTAGTTTTATCACAGCAATAAATCTCAGCTTTGATCTGTTGGGTCTGTTGGCTTTTGCATTATCAGAGTCATTTTTAGGATGGATTTTAATATCTGTAAGGCTTGATGCTCTGATGCGTTTGATGGTGTGGTAAAGTGAAAAGAATAGCCCCGTTTACACGTACGCTCCGATCTGTCGGTTTTAACATGCCGCTCCGGAGTGTCACGCCGGAAAGTGCGCTTGGAGTGTGCGCCGGAACGCGCACTTGGAGTGTGATGCAAAAAATGTGAACGCGCTAGCCTGCACATCAGACTGTAGGTCTGATGGTATTGTAGGGTATTGGAGCGTGAAGTCCAATACCGTGTACAATTTAAAGGATTGTGAGAGGCGTGTGGAATTTCCACCGAGGTGAAAAGTTTAATGATACGCGCCGGCACTTCTTGCGTGATAAGACTGCGCTCCGAGCATGTTTGAAGATCGAGCAGTATGCACAGGCAGGTTTGGCATGCATGTTTGGAGCGTACGCTCCAAAAGTGTCGAAAAACCTCTCCGTGTAATTGTGCCTAATGTGGTGAAGGCAGATGTTCTATTTTCATTTTTCAGTTTATTCTTAAACTCTCACCACAAAAACCTGTACAAACATATATTGGTTAATCCCAAATAAAATTCATTAAATATACACTCATGTGCAGCAGAAACAGAGTTATTAAAGAATAGGATTTAACGGTTAAAGTATACCTAGCTAATAGAAACGATCACTCACTCCTGCGGGTTTAATTATTATTGCCCGAAAGGTCCAAACAGAACAAAACTCACATAACAACTTTCGTGTCTCGTCCCTCCGTGTCAAAAAAATTTAAAAATCTGCCCATATGATTTTTTAAAAGATGTGCAATTAACAACTGGGTGATTAATTTTACCTTGTTATTAATATTCAAAATCAGGTGGATAATTTCTCCATCTGGCCAGAGATGCCGCTAGCCTTATCCGTGAGTTTAAAATTGGCATATCTTTTCTTCTAACAGCATATCAAACTATTTGAGCATATTGTGGTTGGTCGGGTCCGCAGAGCTGGAAAACATCAGAGATTTCATAGTCAGATTTTATAGCCTGTTCATTTTAAGGTCATCGACTGGGTTGGAGTGTTCGCCCATCATCAGGATAGCTATCTTGAAAAACAGTCTGTGCACACAGAATTGCATTGTATTATCACACAGTTTATCAAGACATCCTGATGAAACCAGTCGAAGATCACAAAATGAGGCTATCACGAAAAATCTCTGCCTGATATCTTGGCCAATCAATGGTGAGACGTTGCTATGTCTTTCACGGACCTCTTTCAGGCATTTGGTTGGATCCCTTACTGGGGTAGAGACATCTCTACGTAATGGGGCTTATGCCAGACCCCTTTTGTAGAGTCTGTGAGTCACGCATCCATCTTATAAGATTGCTTGGGTTGTGAGGAAATTAGGTTCAGAATCCTAATTAGTCGATAGTCGGAACAGGATGTCTGTGGAAGAACTTAGGTTATTTCATGTAAGGTTTTTGTCCGAATTGTTTGGACTGCCATGAATCTTAGATGGGTTAGACTCGGTCTAGATTTTTGTTCTAGACCCAGTTTGTTGTTGTTTTTCTTTGGGGTAGCCATATGGGACCAGCGGGGTTTTGGATAGCGTAGGGTTTGGTCTCACCCTGCAGGCGAATAATAATAATTATAATAATAGCCAGTCAAGGTCTGGAGCCAAAATAATCTCTTTATTGTTTGATTAACGGACGCTTGGTGTGATTAGTTTTATGTAGAATGTGGTTTAATATTACAGAAAACAATTATAAAGACATAAAACTTAAAACTAAAACACGTATTAATTTTTTTCAACAATAAATTACATATGGATAAATGAGGAGAGATTATAAACTTACTCCAATCTCCATATAGGAGTCACCACAATCAACAATGGTGTTCTTTTAGTTTATACTGTAGAACTTTTGTTATTCTATATTTCATTTTTGTGTCCTTTATTGAGAGAAGTAATATATTGTAAATATTGCACAATATTTCCTTCATAGAAAGGAAGGCAGAGCAAAGTAGAGGAAGCTCCTAGTTATTTAACTAGATCGGGAATTATGTCAGCAATTCTTTTGGAATGTGAACTAGCAATCTCAAAGAATCAATCTAACACTTCCAGAACATCTGTCTTGATTATCAGTTATCTTTTTGTATCTGCATTTTCATTCTAAAAACAACCTTAGTATACAACTTGATTGGATAATCCATCTTTGGCTTATTTATTCGCTCTGAAGTGTCATGTTTGTTCGAAGATTTATTTATAAACAGTTTCTGATGACGGTTTTGTGAGCATAATATTGCTAAAATGAACTCTTGAAGTTTTAAATTTATGACAATCGAATTAGTTTTAGTGAGATGTTTGTACGGCAACGGCCAGAGGAATTTTTAAAGGAAATGAATTCTTTGTTGCTCTACTTTTCGTGCCTTCTTGGTGTTTCTTCTTTCTTTCAGGAGCTCTGTAAAATTTAATGGAGAAAATACAGTATTTTACAGTATAGTAATTATGAAAAAGTGCAGAGATTTATAACAAAAAAAGATTTATGATTAGTTTTAAATTAATTTCAATTAGTTTTAAATTCATGTGTTGTGTTAATTTTGCTTTGCTTGATGCACCTTCTGTTTATAGATGGTATCATCCGGTTATAATAATTTTTACCTCGGATATATAGATAATTAGTAAAGGGTGATGATCATATTGCGCTCATTACGAGCCACATTTACAAAGCATTCTATTAAGAGATGTGCATTTTTTATTGAAAGCAGGGCATCTTATAAAAAAATTGTTTACTTGCTAGGTTTGATTACGTTAAATAGAAGAAATCCTTGAATCATTTAATGATGTTCTGATTAAACAAAACTCTCATGAAGTCCAACTTTAAACCGGGTTCACACTTTTGGATCAACCTTAGTGGCGAGTAGAACATAGTTTCTCGCAAAATTAATCGGTTTCGTATTTTACTTATATCTGTTTATTACATTTGATACAATACATTGCTGTCAAAAAATTCGGAAAGCTGTCTAGAAATTCAAAAGTGATTATTACTATTTGTCTGTGTGGAGGAACCAGACCCTACGCTATCCAAAGCCTCACTGGGCCCATATAGCTACCCCAAGAAAAACAACAACAAACCGGGTTCAAAAGTGAACCACTAGATAGCTCTTGAATACTTCATCACCGTACGACCAAGCTCAATTTCGCGTAATCCAAATATCTGTTATGAGAGAGAGCTGTTGTTTAGCTAAAATTATAAAAAAATTGCTTTTGTTTTTGTTAGTCATAGAAGTCTTGGAATTAAAAATAAAACTTTTGTTTTTTAAAGAATAAAAATAATAACAAAATGTTAGAACTTGAACTCAGTCAGCTATAATAAAAGTATTATATAGGTTTCATTTTTCAGAAATCATACTATCTAAAAATCTGGTGTAAAACTCCCTCCTCAGCATTTTCTATGTTTATTATTATAATTAGAATGGACAATTTTTTTTTTTTTTTCAGAACTGGTATATTTACTAACTGGTTAGTTTAAGCATGACATAAAATTTGGATGCTTGGGGATTACCAAACTTGTATACAGATACAAGTTTGGCAGCGCATCTGTCGGCCACAGACAAGACTTCTCCTGCAGATTAAATTAAAACTTAACTCTTACTTGAATCTGTGCCATTAGCATTTCTAGTTTAAAGAAAACCGCTGATGCCTTTTACGAGAAAATTACAATGACCCAGAATCCTATTTTGGAAATTCGCATTTCCTTCAAACTTGAAATTCTAGCATTGCATATAGTGTATCTTAATATTATGTTAGTGGTTTGAACCATCATTGCACTGCAGTGCCACTTTAGAGTAAAGTTTAATGATTCTGTTCAACAGAAATACCAAAGTCAATTTTCCTGGTAAAATGTTAAAAGTGATCTCTTTAATATAAAGATATTAAATTATAGAGAAGTTTAAAGAAGAATCGTTTCAGTAAAATTGGTAAAAATCATTCAGTAAATTCGCACTTCTGGTTAACAGATTCTGTGGAAAACTTAGTATCTCATATGCGGTCGAACCTAAATCGAATATCATGTTTGAACTCCCATGCGATATTTCCTTATTGAGGTATTTTGTTCCCACACAAAACAATACAGTCCATATTTGAACTAAATATTTTTTTTCTTGTTCAAAGAACTTCAAACAATAGAACATGTGTTTCCAGGGTGAACCCAATTTTCAAAATTTAACACCCTCGCAATACTGCCTCTTCAGCAGTAAAAGAGATGCCACGTTCTAAAGTTGCACCAGTAGGGGTTGATAAGCTGAATGTGAAAATAATATTTTCAGAAGTGTGTTATGCCGTTCAGAGGAGATGGGATTGTAAGTTTTGGAACTATAAAATCTTTAGCTACGAGTTTCTATTCATCTGTAGATTCAATCACAACTCATTCTTGAGTTTTATGTGCGTAAGTGGGAGAGCGAGAGGTCAGCTCAAAAACGAAAAATCTCGGGAAGCTCAAACATGATTTACCGCTTAGATCAATCTCATCCGACACGAAGGTTTCAGTCCGTCAACCCGCTACACTTATACAGATCTTGGGAACATTTAGATCTTTCTAAGAAAATATTAATTAGAACTATAAGACTTCAATAGATGAAAATCATGTGAGTTTTTCACACGAGATTTTTATTTATTTGTATTTTGTTTGTATATGTCATATTTTTTTTATGTAATCTCATTAATGCTGATAAATACTTTTGATAATAGCTTTCAAATCGTCCTTAGGAAACCCAATGAGTATGCAGAATTTAGTCACTTTGGCTGCAATGAGCGGCGGAGCAGTTTCACCAAATGGTAAGAATTATTTGTTAACTTTCCTTAAATCCTAAATTTCGCACAAATAAAGGATTAAATTTCAATATGATTTGGTAAGAGTTAATTTTCGAGCAAACTAACTCCAAAAACTGGAAAACTAAGAAAAGTAATCTTGAAACTCGTGTTTGTTTGCTTAATAAGTTACAGCAAATTTAATAGTAGAGGAAGCTTCATGTAGAATTATTTGTATTGGGCAGTTATTATCTCTCAAACTAGAGATTTTTAAACAGTTCCTTTGGAATATTTGGAGATATTGGTCAGTGAGCAATGATTTAAGAAAAGTATCCAAGTTTTTATCCTTTTCATTCGACCTAGCAATGAGAGAAATTTTAAAAGTGGAAGTCATGTCTCGGCATAAACTTGATTAATCTGAGATGGAGAAAATCCGAATAGGAGCGTCTTAAATAAAAGATTAAGTTCTAATAAATCTCAGATTTTAGCAGAACTTTTTCTTAAATTTATCAGAAGTAATTTTCTCAAGCCAGCAAACACTTTACCTATCAAGGTTGATATTAAACGAACAATTCTATAACAATTTCTGGAGTTACAAACAATAGCCACTTTTGCACATCAACTATAAGATAATTTATGCCTTAATTGCTGATTTGAGCGTTCTACCTGAAATATTCTCTTCAACTTTTTTATTTTAGTAATAATAGTGAATCTTCTTTATTATTTCATTAAATCTTCATTTAAATCAATAGAACGTTTAAAATCTGACAAAATTTATTTAAATAAAAGTTACTGTATTTAACCTATAACCTATATGAGGTTATGGTGATTCCCCTCCCCCAAGCTGGGTTAATTATTTCACATTTAAACCAATATTTTAAATATTCCTATTCACAAGTACGGTTTTATTTCCATCTAGTGTTAGTTATGTTGTTTAATTGTAAACGGTAGATATCTGCTAAAAATTATAAAAGTGATTCTGTTTTTATAGGGTCGAGTTCATCTAGCCTGAGTAGCCCAGGTTTGTTTTTCTAAAATAATCTCTGACATGATGATTAAGATTGTGGATTTTCTTTATTGTCATTAAATAGTCTTAAAAACTTAGAATACTTTAACTATACACTAACTTAAAAAGCACATAATAACCGAATGCATGCCGCAGTTATTATTTTTAATGGGTTTATCAACCTGACTTGGGAAACTTCTTATTTTTTATTTTTTCTATTTTGTTTTCTATCATGAGTTTCATTATTTCTTACCAATAACATTTGACAAAATAAAGTTGTGAGCTTTACAAATTCTTACTTTGCATATTTAATTTGTAATCTCTTCTTGTGAAACATATTGCTATGCCAATAAAATACTTTTGCATTGCTATCGTTTGGCTGTTAATAGTTATTTATTATTATTATAATTTAAGTAAAATAATCTAGTATTGATTTTAGCGCATGTTTTTATTAATATTGTTCTTTTCTGGTAATATTTTTTAGCAGGACAATTAAGTGGAAAATAGAAAATGATAGTGCCAGGGAATATTCATGCTAGTTTTGTAGATTCAATTTTGCTCTGCAGTGCACTCAGGCTTATTGTTACTTTAATAACTAAGAAAATTGTACAAGGATGAACTTAAGTTATACATAATATTACAGGACTAAATAAAACCAAATCCTGTGCGACCTAAAAAGATTTATTTATGGCCCTTGGGTGTCCACTGTCGTACATAAAATCTGGTCGTCTTTAAAGCGTTCACTGTATTATAGGAGGGAGAGTGTATCTGTATGTATGTAGGTGGCTGGCAGATGAGATAGGGTTTAAGTGTGGATATAAAACCACCCTGCAAATACCAGCTAGCTCTGATGTATAACTCAAAGTATATGTGTGAATACTGTTTGATATCGTTTATTGTACTGGTATGGACGTGGTTGTTGTTAAGCTGGGATACCGAAGAAGCGCCAAGATGAAGCGGTTAGTCCATTTCCCTCTCAAGGGTCGGTGACCGTACGTTCTCAACAAATTACTAATGGCGCTAACAGCATACTAAATTTGCTAATGTCGTATAATTTATCCTTGCCGAGCAATCCGACTTAGTGGTACTAATTATATTATGTTTACAATTGTCCAAAAATAATCCTTCTACGAAAGATTATTTACTGTAAACTGTATATAAAATAAATTATACTGTAAAGTTTTTGTAATGTTAAGCGTCAGCGCGGCGCCGGATGAATCTCCATCAACGCTTCAATACATGCATTGAGTTTCGTCTTCATTTCACTGTTAGTAAATGCGGGTTTTCTATGATTAATGTAATTTTCTTTTTTCTTTGGTGAATCTAGTATACTCGGCCTTGAAAGATCAATTATTCCCCCTAGCCCCTATAGTATTAGGGTAAGGGTCTCTCAACCTAAAGCATTTCAACCCTTCCAAGTCTATGATCTAAGATTTTATATCTGGGGAGATTCCATTGAAAATATCTCTTCTTCCAACACCCAGTATCTAGGCTTCTAAATCTTCTGAGATGAGAGCTTCGCACCGTCTTCAGAGAATGAAGAGGTTGTTTGTAGATTCAATTTTGCTCTGCAGTGCACACAGCTTACGTTACTTTAATGACTAAGAAAATTGTAACAAGGATGAACTTAAGTTATACTTGATATTAGAGGACTAAATAAAACCAAATCCTGTGCGACCGAAAAAGATTTATTATGGCCCTTGGGTGACCCCTGTACCTTCAATCCTTTAAGAATCGCAGGCGCTATTGCGTTCTGTTTTTGCACAGACCATGAACGCAAAACCTGGACTGATTGATTAGAAGAGACTACCTGGATGGGTTCTACATGCAATACTCTCATACTTCCTCATCATTTCTGAGGACTCCATGACTGCAATTATCTCACTCTGCAGTCTACAAGTATTGCAGCCATGCTTTCTAGATCTAAAACCAGAGCCTAGCGCACAGGTTTAAAATAATAAATCTATGTATTTGTTTTATGAAGGAGTTGAAATTAAGAAACAAGTAATGTAGAGTGTAATGGTACACATTATATATATTTCATTTTCTCCTTCTTAATATATGGTGTCATCATTGCGGTCTAATGTAAACCTTTGCGATAAATATTGATATTTCGAAAATGTTTCTCCCCATTTCTGGAGCTGCCCACACTATTCGCACGAAAATATGAGGATATGTTCAACATTATAGAGAATGAGGATTATTCAATGTATGTTTATAACTTCCTGAGGGTATTAGTATTGCATTATACCCAAGAAGTTTTAAACCTCTGAAATCCCTACCTATAGAAGTTGTCTTGTAAGTATTGTTCGTATTATTAGGGGATTTCGCAAGGACGCTAAGATCTTTGAAAAAAATGGATAGTAACAATTTATAACTCAATACGTTAGTAGCTCGCTTCAGTCAACTCTAGCTTTGAACATCTCCACTCGTTGTAATGCTTTATTAATAGTTTAAAGCCAAGAATAATTTGTCAAAAGTCCTGAGATTTAAAAAAACTCGAGGCAATTGTCTCTATTTATTAAATTTTTTTCATTTAACAGGAAGGGGATTAGCGCACTGGACTCCCACGCAGAGGTCCCGGGTTCGAGCCCAGTGCATCCCTTAGATTTTCTCTTCCTAGGAGCCTCTGCAGCTCATTATCCGGTGATGGACATTGTTTTCTGTAACAGAGAACACTGTCCGGAGGCCGGCAGTGCACCGAGAAGGCTCCGGTCGTCAATGACCATAGATACTTGACGCGCCTTAAAACAAAAAAATTACGCTGTTTTTTGCCATCAGATAAATATTTCAATTATGTTATTTTAACAAAATTTTTGTGTTGAAGTATTACTGTAGGATACTGCAGATAGGGACCAATCTATAATAGTAGATCTAATGTTTAAATGGAATTTTATTAATATCCAGCTATAAACCCACCATCTCCCAAAAGGGTAACATCGAATTTTAATGTTATGGTAAATATATAAGAATTTTGTTGACCCGTTGATGAATTATGTTATGAAGAAATTTGGTGAGGATCGGTCAAGAAAAAACATCCAATTATGACAACGTTTTGACAGAGTTTCCTGCCTTTATCAAGGCTTTAATCTAAAAAACATTACAATGAGGAACCACAATGCATTAATAATACTGTAAAATGCAAAATAATAATAACAAAAACAAGAAAATTAAAAATAAAATAATATTACATATAGAAAGTCGTAAAGATATGGAGAAAGAATTTTTAAACATACACAATTGTTACATCACAGAAACATAAAAAGGAAAATTAGAAGTTACTAGTGCCTTGTCTTAAGTCATCTACAGACATAAAAGTGGGTTGAATAGGCAAGTGAAAAGGATTAGAGGACTTTTTAGGGGTGGGGTAGGTGAAAGGGAATTCTGGAAGGTCATGTTTTGAAAAAACCGTTATACAACGCGGATAATTTCATAGTATCATTGCGAAAATTAACAGAAAATTTCTTTCTTTTGATATATATCATTTCTAATATTTCTTTTTTTCATGTTAGTTTCTTTTGCTAGTATTTTTGTTTTAGAAAAATAAAATTTATGATTTTTTCCCCTAAAATGTTTTGTCAGTGCAGTATGTTGTCTTTGTCTTTTTTTTTCTGCAGTCGTATTCATGTTGGTACATTCTATTTTTTAAGTATTGTATAGTTTGACCAACATAAACCGCTGGGCATTGTGTACAGTCTATCTGGTAAACGAGGTCTGATTGTAATTTGTCGGGAGTATGGTCTTTAAGTTTGCTGTATAATTTGTTAATAGTGTTAGTGCATTTGAGGGCTAAAGTGATATTATAACGTCTGAATATTTTCGAAATTTTCTCTGACAGTTTGTTAATGTATGTAAATGAAATGTATTTAGGAGGTTGGTCAACAGAAATATGAAGAGAATGAGTTAAGTTGTTATTGTAATATCGTGTGTTGGTGAGTGTAGATATTTCACAGTATTTCATTAAGTGTTCTATTGAAATAAGTGTTCTTATTTCTTTTTTTTTTGTTTTTGTTTTTGTTATTATTATTCTGCATTTTGCAGTATTATTAATGCATTGTGGTTCCTCATTGTAATGTTTTTTAGATTAAAGCCTTGATAAAGACCGGAAACTCTGCCGAAACGTTGGCATAATTGAATGTTTTTTCTTGACCGATCCTCACCAAATTTCTTCATAAGTATGGTAAATTATGGAAAAGAGAGATTGTTGTAACTAGATTTTATTAAGTGGTAAATAAAAAAAACACATAGTTGGCTTTTGTTTGTTTGTTTTTTTTTTGTTTTTGTTTTGCTTTAATTTCTAACAGCTGGCCTGTTTATTGTTTTTTTATTTAAAGAAATGTTTGGTGGAGAGCATTATTAATTTGTAATAATTTGTTGCAGCACTGTCAAGTCTTGCTGGCACCACTGCTGCAGGTAATTATATTTATTTATTTTCCATTGTTCATGGTAATTGTTGGTTAAAACAATTTTAAAAAATAATTAAAAAACTAATGAGGGTACCTACAATTTTTATTAGATCAAAGATTATATTATAACTAATTGCCAATATACTGGAATTATTTGTCATTGTATGGTTGTTTTTCCGTCAGAGGCGCTTTGGCAATTTATAGCAAGCTAATGATTTCTGCAATACTGAATCAATTTTAATACTTTCTCTCACCCTATAAGAGGAAATCACGAAATTGAGTTTTCTCCGGAAATACATGTTTTCCTCTGAAAAAAATGTTCTTAGCATGTGGTATGTTTGTCGGTCTCTGTTGGAGTGTATGCGTGGCGCGTGCTTGCCTGTATGTATGAAGAAAATATCTCAAAAAAGAAAATCACAGGAAGCTCAAACTTGGAATTCCGTTTAGATACTCTCATCGCATTTGACATCATGGTTTCGGTCAGAATCATTAATCGGAAAGCGAAATTATTGAATGTGTTTTTTTTTACATTTTTTCGCGTTTTTCTCGACAGGCTCAGACGGTTTTCTTTAAACTTCGTCTAAAATCTATGTACCTCACTTTTATTTGAAACATTTTATCGGGAAAATTTATTTTTGGACATTTCTAGGGGAATAGTACTACATTTATGTTACGGAAATGATTAAAATTAGAAGCTTAAAGAAATTTGTCATTTTATAATTATATTATTAATTGCAATAAGAGAAGTGATCTTCTCGAAACTGGCTTCAAATTTTTCATTAAACTGCGCATACTATTACAAACTTGAAGCCTATCAGTTTTGTTTGGAACATTTTTCAGGAAAATTGATTTTTGGAGTGTTTCGCAACGTTAAGCCTTCTTTTAAAATGCCACATAATGAATGCAATGTACGGTTCTACTTCCTGTATATATTAAATTCCATATTAAATTACATGCAGTGCTACAATATCATCTATCTGTCTCTCTCTCTAGAGCTATCTATCTATCTATCTAGAGCATTACAGACAGGACTGATTTGGTTCTCCAAGGTCAAGGGAAGATCATCTTGAAAATAAATTACTTGATCCTCCAGGTAGGGTGTTTCATATGGGGCTAACAACGTCAAGAAGAAAATATAAAAGAACGACTCAAAGGTTGAAGTACCGACTAGAATATCATATTTGAAGAAA
Source organism: Triatoma infestans (assembly GCA_011037195.1). Classification (NCBI taxonomy): domain Eukaryota; kingdom Metazoa; phylum Arthropoda; class Insecta; order Hemiptera; family Reduviidae; genus Triatoma; species Triatoma infestans. The sequence continues at coordinate 17,872 of JAAEAF010002065.1, forward strand.
ATCTGTTAACCAAAACTGCGACTTCATACGGTTTTGAATTTTTCCGAACTTGACAATGTTCCAATGATTTTCTTTTCAGAATTTTTTTCTAGCATCCAAATTGCAGTCGTTATTCAGATCTATTTACCTACATTATTTTTTTATGAAAACTTTATAATCTCTTCATCGTGACAGATAACAAATTTAAGATTACGGTCGTAGTCAATTGGTGCTACTCTCAATATTTTTATATTCATTGTTTGTTTATTATGTTTGTGGCAGTTGATATTTTCTCTAGTTTTAATAAATTTATTACTTTGTGCTTTATTTTGTAATAACATTTTCTTTATAATCCATTTAGCAATTCTTGGGAAAGCGGCCACAGCTGGTGAGTTTGATATGAGTTTGACGGATTTCTATACACAAAATAAATAATAATAATATAATACAGATTAAGCTAGAAGAATATTAAATTTTATAGAACATTTGTAATGTACAGTAATTTCAATGTTTGTGCTTCATCAAAAATAGCACTTCACTATTAACTGAAAGTTTTAATAAAGCAGCACATGTTTAAAATTTTTTTTGTTAAGTGTCATTTTCTTTTTTATTATCTTAATTTATTTATTGGTACAAAGTCTAAAGTTTTTTTACTTCATTTAAAATGAACATTATGCTTGATCTTTCTTTACACTCGGTAATATATTTTTTATTTTGCATTTGAAGCATGAACTTATTTATTATTATAATCTGCATGTCCGCAATACCTTTTTCAAATAAAGCTCGCACAATTGACTCCATCTACACAAGTTTCTTCATTATTTTTGTTCCGCTTTTATCATTAGCTATGTTATTTGTTTAAATTCAGTTTGGTGATGGAACTAGCTTCTATTTTTAATTAAAAAATGATTAGTTTTTCTTTTGAAATATGCTTGACAAAATAACTTTTCGTGAAGCCTCCAAGTAGATCGCATTCGATAGCAACGTAATTCTCAGCCAAATAACGCTCAGAATGACTTTTAATGTGATAACATGTTAATGTTTTTATTTACATTACTATTCCATGTTTTTCATTTTACACATTCACATTTTTTCCATGACAGTCCAAAGAAAGTTTGCCATTGACATAGAAATAATTGAATAATGAAGTCTTAACACATACAATGCGCAGAAATTAGCAAATTTTTAAGCACGTCATAGAAGGACCAAACGACACGAGAGCAGTATCATTACTTTGGACATATTAAATCAATCGCAGACATTTTGGAAAAATCAAATGAGTCACGCGAGCAACCACTGTGCAACTCCTATGAAGAATTTGACTAAGGCCTCAATGAGGAACATATGTACTAAATCCAGCAGAATATTTCGGTGAAAGTTTTCAACTGCCCTAAATAAAATGCTGTCACAAAATTTCATTTAGTTTATAACCGATCTTACGATTTATCCGAGTGTGCTGCTAACTTCAAAACAGTTTTACTTTCTCTTATGCTCAACAGGCCACTTACAAACTGGCTTTTAGACATTGCTCCCTCCTTCAATCTCTCTCTGTCTGTGGTCAACATAATTCAAAAATGGAAAATTACAGAAAGTTCAAACTTCATATTTTATTTTAGGTACTACCAGGGGACAATAGGTTTTGATCAATATCAGTTAAAGTTCCATTTTACTGAAAGGATTTTTAACATTTTCCCAATGTTTAAAAAATACTTTTACGATTTTCATTAAGCTTAGTCTATCAATTACACATATCTACAACTCACAATTGAATTATTTTCTCCGAAAAAATTTATTTTCTCGGGCTGTGACAATGGGCTTTCCCAAAAATCCCATTTCCCACATAATATAAATCCTCCAACTTTATACTAATAAGAGAAAATTAAATTTACGCTTTACAGAGGGAATTTTAAGGTTTTTCCAATTTTTTCGAAAACGACTCCGTTGATTTCGTTTCCGGCACAAACATCTACAACTTTTTAAACATTTTTCCGGAAATTTCAATATTAAGGGGTCTTCTAGGGAAGCTAGGGCTCCTTCATACTCTTATTTCAGTGTAAAGATTAATCGCCGCATAATTCTAGAGAAAAATTAAATTTTAGTCAAAATTCTTGAAATAAAATGTTTTCCGTAAAATCAGTGAAAATTGCAGTAAGGAAAGTCGTGAATTTTGATTGCGTTATACCTTTGAGATAACTGCTTAAGTATTTTTGACGCAAGTGCATACCATCCGTTTTGGCGGATTCATCGTTCATTAAAAAAAATAAATTGAAACTTCTTAAAAAACGATTCACATAAATTGTCCAATGATTCATTTCTGATAACTATTTTTTGATAACATTATTGAAAATGAAATCAGTTAACTATAAGAAATATGTGGTTAATTGTATTCTTTTTTTTATTCTACATTTTATTTTTATTTGTTTGATTTGTTCTCAGGTGCTCCAACTGCACTGAGTGCCTTAAGCTCTTTAAATGGATATGGAGCGACGGCACTGTCTGTATCCGATGCATACCAGTTCCCTGGTATAGCAAAGCCTCAAGGTTAACTTATTACATTTTGTTTTATTTTTGTGTTTTATTTATTTATTTTTTTTTTTAACTTAAGGTAAACACCTCTTAATTAAAAACTTAATTGGTAATTGTACACTAACCTAAAGAATGGTATACAGCGAAATATGATTAGTTGATTCAGAGAACCATTATGCAATCTATAAATCAGTGTACTACATAATGACTTTATTCAGGTCTTATCTTAGAAATCTCTTGTTTTAATATTGTACATCTGGAGTGAAGAACTCGAAAACCTTGCCCAGCTGTAAAATATTTCTTACTGAACTCCTTCATATGAACATCATTAATAAGACTATTTGCTGTAATGTGCGCGCACATCTTGTAAAATGGAATTACATGTTGCAACTTTCTTGTTTTTTTTTTATATTTTTTTACATATTTTGCGTGTATATGATTTAATTCTAACTAGAGAAACTTTTTAAATTGAATTTAGCTCACCTTCCCCTGATGTTTACTGCATTGTGAATTAATCCATTTTTAAATTAGATCAGCCTAACACTTGTGCTTCATAATGTAAATAGAGGCTTAATACTTGATTTATTGTATTTGTTTTTACATCATTTTAGTAGAGTGAATATATTGGTCATTTATAGAATTGATATAATCGTAAGATGCTAATCTAACAATTTCTTTGGTACAATTTGGTTTGTATTCCCACCTTTATTGTAAATTCACATGAAAGCAAGGATTAGTTTGTTTCTCACTGGTATAATATCATATATTTTACAAGAATTTCAGTAGAATAAGTGCACATTAATTTACGCATGTACTATACACAACGACATAAAAAATGGCATGCATTTTCTTATTTTCTTTGTTTTCTATTAATGAGTTAGATGTTCCTGCATAAAACTTATTTAAATATAGCATCCATTCTCATACATCCTACTTTACAGAAATTTAGATCAGATTTTTCATAAGCCACATCGGTCTTTGTCCAATGTTTGTTTATCGGCCTTAGGTTTTAATTGTCAGATTATAAAATTGAAGAAATTAATGAAAGAACTCATTATAATAATTGTATTTTCACTAAAACAAAAAGGTTTATTTTGGGGGGAAATTAATTTAAATTTCTTCAGTAAATAAAAAAGAAATGACATTAATATCGATCTACCTATCATGGAATTACAGTTTGTATAAAAAAAGAAGATAACGCCTTAAATGTTACAGTTTGTAACGCGTGGTTGGGGTGCTTGATTCGGTTGCTTTGATTTACATGAGAATTGTACTATGCATTACAAGACTCATTTTTAAAGTAAGATGCGTTTGGAAAGTGGGAAAAACTATGAAAAATAAATTATTATTTATTATGTCCAAAATGTTAACTGCATATCCGTATTTTATCCGTAGTAGCATGCATATTAGTTTTGTTCCTGACCGGTTTCGTATTTTCATCCATCGGATGAACAAATTACCAAGTTCGTGTAGAGAGTTCACTTCAACGAAATGTTTCTGTCTACTACGTACTTTACAATAATCTATTTTTACCCTATTTTTCCAAATAGCCACCATTAACTTGCACATATTTCTGGTAGCGTGTCACTAATTTTTATATCCCACTAGCAAAGTGTTCTAACCATTGATTAAAATCATTCTTCATCTATCATCTCATGACGTTAAAAGCCATTTCTACTGTATAAAAAGAACTAACTCTGAGAAAACTAAAGGCAAAAGTTGCTGATCAGTTGAATCATGCTTTTTGATCGTAATGCTCGATGGCATAACTGTTGTTCGAATATTGTAATTTTGCGTCAAATCGCTGGGAAATGTTGACCACTGCTCCGTATAGTTCCGAACCCTCTATAGTACCCAATCTCTTAATGCATTTAAATTAATGGCTTTCATCGCATGGTTTAAAGATGATGATGAACTCAAGAACGGTGTTAATCAATGCTTGAGGATACTGACAGCAGACTTCATTGACATGAGGATAAGGACACACTATCAGAAATGTATGCAAGTGCAAGGTAACTATGTAATAAAATAAGGTGTAAGCATGTAGATATATTTTGGTCATAATGAATCATATTTATATTATTACATGGTTTTTTCTAATTTAAAAATGAACCTTGCTTTAAAAACATGCCTGTTGTATTGATACATCTACCGACAGCGTCAACTGATTAGTGTTGTTGAACTTTGAAAGGTAGCTTTGAAATAAATGAGCATCAAATTGTGAAGATGGTTCAGTTAAGTAAGATGAGTTAATGCAAAAGTAGCCATTAGTACTAGGCCATTTTATGTAGTAGTGTAAATTAATTAGTTAAATACATTGACAGTCCAGTTGTACTCTTGGTGTTTGCCTTCATATTTACACCACTAAACACACCATTAAAGATTTTAATTTGGTATTTACATTTCATAGGTTTTGCCTTTACTAAACTCTATAAGTGAAAATAGCTTTTCTGTTGAGTTCTATGATTTGTTTAGGTGATAGTATAGGACCAAATTTTTAAAACATTTAACCCCTTAATCTAGTAGGTCTTTAGTTTGTGATTGTGAGATCAAACAGTGATAATTGCATTTTTAAAATAGTAAAACTACATTACATTGTAATAGATTGTTACAAAAGTTTTTGTGCATGAAAAGAGTGCTGACCGCGAAAGTCAGATAATAATCCTTTGTTGATTTTGTTTATAAACTTTATATCAGTGTTTACTCTGACTTAACTTTTACTTAATTCAAGTACATATGTACCCAAATGTCTTTACCTCCCAGTTGCTATTATAATCTGCAACCAAAATGTTCGAAGAATAATTTAAGATTCGTGATCTTCTGAGACATTATTGGGTAAAAGGACTAAGCCCAAAGACGGTAGTCAAAGAAATTCGGCCATTGGAAAGAGAGGGGTTAGTACACCGATATAAAGCAGCGTTTTGGACAAACGTTTCCAAAGTGGGCGCACCAGCCTTCAAGAGGTATCAAGATCAGATTGTCCTTCAGTTATCGATGATGAGAAGTTGCTCGAATGTTTGAAACAGGATCCCCATGCGATATGCGACCATATTCAAGGATTATCTGCCGTAGTAAAGGACCCACACGCCTTGTTGAGCCACCTTCTCTGAAAGATATATCAGGAACTTAAGGCCAAGGTCAGATTCTCATGAATTATCAGAGCGCAAACCAATCGTGACGATATGTGCAAAAATTTGTTCCAAAAACAAAAAATGACTGGTTTGGGGAAATAATTATTACAGATGATGACAACTGGACATCTGGGATTTCATCCGTCGTAGATGCATATTTTTCTTGTTCCTGACTGGACTCGGATTCTCATCCTTCGTCAGAGTAAGGTTATTAGTTCGAACAGAGAGTTGATTTCAACACAGTGTTTCAAACTTGTTGATTGTATGCGGAATGTTATAAGGTTATCATCAAATGTGTGGTGCGATGACAAAAATATTAAGTTGAAGTCAACTCTCTACTCGAGTTGATAACCTTACTCTGAGATGGATAAGAAACCAGTCAGGATTAAAAAAATTAGCATGCTATGATGGATAAAATCTCAGATGTTATCCACAGCATTGCTGAACAATGCGGTATCAATATATTTTCGATCTTCAAAAAGTGGATATTTTTGAAAAATCGAAACAACTTAAGCAGTGGGTACCATAAGGCCATGTAGCTCAAGCAGTGATTAGGGTAAAGAGTCATACTTTGCAGTTGGTGGAACTTTGAACTATTTTTAAATTTTAAAGTTGATGCAAATGGCAGAGCTGTTGACTCTGAGCTTTGTACTGAACAGCTGTATGGAGTTTATGAAGTCTTAAAAGCAAGGTACTCCATTTTAATTAGCGGAAAAATTGAGGGAGTAAAGCGTTTTGTTTCACCCGGCCTTTAGCTCCGATGTTACATTATTGCCGGTCTATGGCTCATTTTCTCAAAGAACGATACAATGAAAATTATGAAGCAGACTAATTAAGATGCAAGGAGTTTTCGCCTTAAAACCAAAGTAATGGTACAATCATCAAATTGAAATGTATGCAGAAAGATGGGTGAAAATGGTAGAAAATGAAGGTTTATATTTTGAAGAATAAGATCCAAGTAAGCGTTTTTATATTTACTTCGAAATAAAACTGCGAGTAAGAGCGAGAGTTTTTGTGCACAAAAACTTGCGAGTAGTTATGTACTTCTGAAACCTAAATTGTTCAAGAGTAAATCAGAGTTAGATTCAAAGAAATAGAATTTAGAACATGTATTTGTAACTTTGAATTGTGGTTAGATTTTGAGATTGTTCTTGACATATTCCGTTTACCTTTTATCAGATTAAATCATCTTCAGTCAGTTGTAATAGAATTAAAAATTTCTCCTTATTGAATTGAATTATCGTTTGCTTTTATGAGGCGCGCTCTTTTAAAGTAAGATCGGTTTTGAAATTGCCACCAATGGAAATTGAGAAGCGCGATAGTGAATCCAAGTAGCGTTACAATTTAATAAGGCAACAGGCCTTACTGTCGTGGTCAGACCAGAATGAGGATAGTATGTAATCGCAGTGAAGTATGCTTGACCCCCTTTAGAAGAATGGTGTTTTGCAAAAAGGGGAGTAGAGCTCCAGATTTCCCGCACAAACATAGAGACAAAATACAACAGCAATCGTTTGCTGTGGTGATTCACTTCTTTCTCCCTACGAAAGAAATTTAAGCAAGCACCTAAAATCAAGGCAACAGTTTCCAGGTGCACAAAGGAGTCTTGTTCATAGGTTTTCTTAATCGTGAGAAGAGATTAATGCAATGCATATATTTAATATTTAAGAAAAAATGGTGTCAATCAATCGTCCAGGACATTGACGGTAGAATACTTTGCCACCGGGATATAGAAACTGGTGTATCGCTATCAGAAATGTGTGTAAGCTAGACATATTTCGGTCAAAATAAATAATTTTATCTATTCAAAACGCGCCTCATTTAGAGAGTAGAAAGTAAAAATGTTACGAAACTCCCTAGCAATTTTGATTTGTATAGTAGAGAAAACTTCATCAAAAGAAATTGAGGTTCATGTCATTGATATGTTTTTTAAATTTAGTAAGTGTTGGTCTGAAACTTGACCAGCAACTATCCTGAAGAAGCCTATTGTAATATAATGAAACCTGTTTTTCCAAGGACCAGTCTTACTCTAAAGGCAAGATTACCTAGTTTTTAACCAATAGAACAGTCAGCTTTAAAATTGGTTTAAAGATTCAAATTTTATTGTTTCAGGGTAGAAGTGATATACATTTTATCTCTAAAATATTGGACTGATATTGAAATAAAAGTAATTTATTAAAATTGCAAAATCTATTCAAATTTGGCAATGCTAATATAGGAATAAGAATAATTTACATGATAGAGATATTCTAAAAGAAACCTTTATTTCTCCTTGTGACGTATATACCTCTATTTATTTGTCACCCTGTCTCAGTTCTCCCTTTATTACCTTTCGAGGGGCTGGGCGGTCAAGTAAGTTTTTTGTTTTTAATTATGTTTAACAATTTTTTTTTTATTGGGATATATTAATAATATTTTTATATTGAATGCCTTAAAATTATTTATTTATTTTTATTTTATTTTATTATAATTTGATGTTAAATAAATCTGTCACACATAACATAGCGGATACCAAGAGTGCAATCTGTATTATTTTTTAATTGTTATTCTTTTCGTCAAAAATATAATATGATAAGTGAGTTTTAAGAGGACAATGATCTTATAGATTATGGTTTAAAAAATTAATTGTTAAAAAATATCTTCTAATAAAATTGGTATCCAGTTGATATGTTGTGATGGGTGTTTTAGCTAGCACCGGACCCGCTGGTAGACAAGTAGAGGGCCCGGAAGGAGCAAATCTGTTCATATATCATCTTCCACAAGAATTCAGTGACAGCGATCTAGCTTCTACCTTTCTACCTTTTGGAAATGTAGTATCGGCTAAAGTCTTCATTGACAAACAAACAAATTTATCTAAGTGTTTCGGTATGTTGTTACTTTTGTAAATTTAATTTATTTGTCAAAACAAAAAAATCACAAACTTTCATAATAATAAAATAAACTTAACGACCTGAAGAATGTGAGTAGAATTTGAATGAAAGAGATAATTAATATTAGTGCAGGAATGTGAGTAATGAAGAAAACAAAAAAATATTCACTAAAAAGAAGACTCATTATAATTTTTTAATGTTATTTTTAATATATTCCGTTCTTATATTGCTTTTTATATGTACAGATTTTATTGCACACTGCCCTAACTTCTATTTTACTATACTGCACTGTTTCCCCCCTTAAAACTAATTCCATGTTACAAAGCAGAATTTTTTTTTTATGAGGCATTCTTTTTTATTTTATTGGGGCGGTATTTATATGTTTTATGTTATTTCTTTCCCGTATTTGTTTTTATGTATTTATTATTTGTTAATTTATTCCTTTGTTTATATGTTTCACCTTCTGTGTCAACCTTCCTGTTCTTCTCCATCAAATTCTCAACTTTTCTTTTAAGAAACGATAGAAAGATTGAATAACTTCATAAACTCATTCACAGTTATGAAGAAATTAATATATTTTTATTAAATAAATATAGAGTTTCCCATTGAAACCAATATCCCAGTAAATATTGAATTAAATTTTATAAACATGCCCTGTCGACAATTAACTGATGCATGTCTTTAACCTGAAAAAATATTTTCTAAAATCTCTTCACAAATCAAAAATAATAATACTTCAAAACTTCTGAGATAGACTTAAATATGGTTGCTGCGGCCTTTCCCCTGTAGCTGGACAACTTAAAAATGTCACCATAGAAATGGCACCCGCTTCTTGTCCCGCTGGTACTAACTACGTTTTTTTTACATTTTTACTTATCTCTATCAAACATTCAGGTTCTCAAATTTAAAATTGTTTATTCCGAAAATTATAATTCATTTTTATAATTTCGTTAGTTTTAACGGTTTCATTTCTTTTTGATGTAACTTTAAATTGTATTAGTTTATAAATTAGTAAAGAGGTATGATATAGTAATACAAGTATAATATAAGTAGCAGAAACCAGTAGTGATTGTGGTGACATCATTTGGTTCTGCCCGAATGTCTCTTTACAAATTTGTCGCGCTTTAATATGATGTTTGGCACAGTAAGCCTTTGTTGACTGGAGTGCTGGGGTATAGCCCATCCGTAGATGTTAATATAATGTTGAGGAAAAATATACATAATTGAACAGTCAATTTATTAAACACATAAAATAGAAACAATACTTCCAAGCGTATATTTATGTTTAACTAAATATATTATTGAGTAGTAGTAATTATCAGCTGTTCATATTTGCTTCTACATAGTAAATATTTCTGAACACCACTATTCTCTGTGTTGAGGTGTCCATATTTATTTTTCCTAAAATATAAGTTTAAAGTTGTCATGTTTTGAACATTTTTTAACATTTATTATTTTTATGCCTTGATAAAGACAATATATTTGTCGAAACGTTAGCAAAAATATGTTTTATTTTTATTTTTAAAAGAAGACCGAATCTCACTATCCTATCCATCATTTAAGAACGGTTGAGAAGAATCTTCCATAATTACTTCTACATAGTGCCATTCCTTGCTAATGCCGGTTATCGGTTTTTTTATGGAAATAAATTTGTAAGATATTATTTAGATCTGCTGGAAATTCTGTTTTCTGGGAATGGTTTTATGATGTAAGCTTGGTTTGGTATGGTTTTTGATCACTTTTCCGTAATTTGGGAAAATATTGACAAGATTCAGGATACTAAAACTAAATGCATAATTAAGTTTATATATATCATGGAAAATGGCATTAGTTTAACATCGATTGTTGCACCAAAGGCACTTGCGTTGTTTCTGTCTTAAAAAAGGGGGTGCTTGGACACCCAACAAAAAGGTTCACTGTATTAACTGAATGAAACTTGGGATGTATTCTGCAAAAAATGTATCTTAACCGGTGCAAATCTGTTCCAGCGGCAATCCTACGATCTTGAATTTGTAGTCCAATAAAATTAACAATAAACTTTGTGCTGATGTGTATGTCAAAATAATCCAGCATTGTTGAGAATGGTGACATTTCAGGTCGCAGTTCATTGTCCCTCCTTCAAAATAAAAAAAAATGGTGAAATTTCTCTCAACTTAAAAGTCTGTTTGAAACTTGAGTTAGTTTGAATTCTCTTTATTGTTTTCCATGAAACTCACTTCTGGGAAACTCCCATTCCAATACTTATCTAATTCAATCTCAGATACTTTTTTTCTATATAGTGCATGTTCATTTTTTTGTTTTGTTTAGTAATTAACAACCAGTTGGATTATTAACAGTTTACTAAAATTATGCATGGTTATCAGAGCGATAACATTCACATTTAGTTCATATTTCTTGGAAAGTGGTAACTAGTATGGGCATGCCATTACATTAACACCTTTCTCTCTGCAATAGTGATAATAATGTATTCATTTTTATTTATTTCCTTGTTAACTCCATATTTTTATTAATTTGTGAACATAGTTGATACATATATAACCTCTCGACTACAATTAAAAAGGCAAGCCTAGATGATTATTAAGTTCTATTTACCAATTATAGAACAGCAGCAGATAGTTGTGGCCTGACGGTTCAATTTCAGACTGGGAGGAACCGTCCAAAATTCAACATATAATGCACGTCGCCACGCATCGTATCTCAACTATTTTAATGTTCTCGAGCCATAGAAAATATTTCTATAACTTTATAAATAATAAAACATGTACTAGGTTTGGTCGAGGTGAAAAACTGAACTCACTAATGACTACACTTGTAACTTCAAGAAACTAATGCCAGGACTTTAAAAAGATAAAGCAGCGTGACAGACTCTTCAGAATACTCTTCAATACTGTTTTATGATTCATCTCTTATTGAAGACGACGACCTCCTTTTATATTCTTAAGTCACCACTTAAAACCTTCTTTAACTTGCTAGGGGTGGAGAAAATCAGTCTTAACTTCTCCAAGGGAGACGTCTGTAGGAATATTTTTTATTGTAGGATGGTTTCTAGGATCATCCTTAATATCCCTTTTTTAACTTGCTAGGAGTGGAGAAAATCAGTCCTAACGTCTCCATTGGAAACGTCTGTAGAACACATTTTGTTTGTAATGTGAATATCGGTCGAGCCCGGTAACGTTTCTTTAACTTCCAATACATGTGTTATCACATCATCTCCCAAATAACAGGGATCGTTCTGAAATGAAAAACTAAACTCACATACTTCTTCTTCTTCTTGCTTGGCGCTAAGACCATCATTGGGTCCTGACCTCCTCAGTTCACCTCCGCCAGTCTTCTTTATTTTATGCGGCACCCTTCCAGTTTCCTATATCTAACATATTTCTAGCGTTCTCATTTACTCCAAACTCACAAACTACTTAGTACTAATTATTTTCAAGAATATACTGCGAAGACAGTATTATTATACTATATTTAGAATGGCGTTAAGGTGCCACATTTGCTGGTAACATCGATGAATAATACAGTTTTATAAGTCATCTCTAGCTGATGAGGATCTCGCATTTTATTCCTGAAGAAATTATCCTTCGTTGACTTGTTTGTCTCTTGAGTGTCTGGCGAGTCTCGATGACTTCGCTGGACTCTTGGAGAGGTGAGAGATGGCGAGCTTCCTGTTGATTGTGAAGTCTCTTTAACTTACACATAACATGTAGTATTTCAGCAAACAAAATGCTTGGCGTACACAATTGAGAGCCAAATTGTAATTCATTTTTGGATCACCTGGTTATGGGAGATGAAAAATGGATTCAATTCACTAACGCATTGAGTTCAAGAAGCGGCCATTAGGAATTGGACCTGGAGAATCGACCAGGTTTACTTTTTTTTCAATTTAAGGCGCGTCAACAACATCTATGGTCATTGGCGCCCGGAACCTTCTTAGTGCACTGCCGGCCTCCGGGCAGGTTCTCTCGCTACAGACAACACTGTCTATCACCGGACAGTGAGCTGTAAGAGGCTCCTAGGAAGAAAAAATCTAAGGGCAACATAGCTGGACTCGAATCCGGGTCCTCCACATGGGAGTCCAGTACGCTAACCACTTAGCTATGCCCTTCCCTGGTCATTATTATTATTATTATTATCTACATTGTACTCTACGTTAAATTGGCAGGTTAAGGCAATAAGGAGGAATCAACTGACCAACCCTCTGCTCTAAACTTCTTAAATTCGGAGGAATTTTCTTACAATCCAAAAAATATCAAAAAGTACAGCTTTCTGCGCTCCTTCCAGGATTCTATTCCAGGATTTCTGCATTCACTCCAAGCATTTCTATGGTTTTCACCGTAGTTTTAGGCTTTAGTCAGTTTGCAGATATAATGAGTAATAAAAAGTATTATTATTTTATTTCTTCAAAGCCTCTGCTGGGTGAAGCACTTGGCGGAAAGGGAAGTACCTGAAGCTCTATAACAGGATATTCTCTTATTTTTCGAGCAACTGAAGTATTCACATTCTAAAAATATATTTTCAAGGAATGTTTAGCCTTGGGGCGAAGGTGCTCTATACTTGCCAGGCCTCTCTGCCTCCTTTCTTACGTGGCAGATAAATCCTTGCAACTGAAGAATTTGGATGGTTCATTTGCTAATGACATGCTCCTCTTACAAATCTATCCAGCTTTTGGAATTTTGTAGCGGACCATTTAAGAATACCACAGCTATGTGCCAAAACAGGAACGCGTAAATGTCTATAACTCTCTAAATATGCAGTGTTTCCCCAGCAATTTCTGCTTCAATCCTAGCCTCAAACGTCGCTTAAATTGCTCTTCTATTTTTTGGGAAACTTTTCTGCGGAAAATCTTTAGATGTTGCCGAAAACCCAAATATTTAATAGCTGGCCGGTTTCAAGAGACCTCATCTCAGAACAGACAGCTTCAACAGGCACTTCTTTCCATGAGGATCACCTTCAATGGTCTTCAATGGAACATCTTTTTTCACATGCAGTTCAGCACATTTTTCCACAGCAAAAGTCATTCTGGTTGAATGTCTGAATGTGAATACCAGACTCATCATGTTTGCAGTTGGTATGGTGATTTGGCGTAAACCTTCATTTGTCCATGTAGGACAACAGTGGGAGATTTTAACATCTGATGCTAATTCAATTTCGTACCCGTAAGAAGTTTCATAGAGCACTTTGCTGAGTAGGTTAAGCGCAAGGCAATTATTATTATTATTATTATTATATTATTTAATTCTCGGCTGTGATCCGGTCAAAGTAAAAAGGCTTATGACAAGGAGGTTTCGGGGTATTTATCTGTGGGTCGGAGAGGAAAAAAAGGAAGAAGGAGCCAGTCGGTATTTGACTAGTTGGGGTCATCCAGAAGGATTTTCCGGACTAGTCTGCGCGAGTGCAAGATTACAGCTTGCTGCATCTCTGCGACAATCTCCTTGCGTATTTTGAGCTTGTTGAATCACTGGAGACCACCGGTGGGATTGTTATTATTGTTATAATTAACATTATAAATGGCTGCCCGATCTCCGTACCAGTATTCAATTATAAAATTTAATCGAAACTATTATTCATTTTTGCATTAGGCAATTTTTTTTTTTTTTGGACGAGTATGTTTTATTGCAAGGCATAAGGTTATAACAATTGTGATATCATAAGTAATTTTTTCAGTTCTGTATGTTTAGTTATGTATCACATAATGTTATTTCGTGTGTTTGAATTAATTTCTTCACAAATATAAAAACAGTGAAGTAAAATAATGTCTATTTTTTCAGGCAGGTTTAACGTCCAACTGTCAAAGTAGGTCTCGTGGAAGCACCTACTTTACTATTAACATTTTTTAAACGTATCTGATGCGTACCCCTCTTCACAAATATCATTGAATGATTATTCTGTTTATATATATAAAAAAAAAAATTGTTCTAGTTATCACGTATTACAATGCATATTGAATTTAAACTTATTTGGGTTTGTAAGTTATAAACTAAGTTTGAAGTTAGTTGAAAAAGGTTGTTATCTTTGGCCCCGGCCAACCAACATTTTGTTTGTTTTATTAACAATGGCTAAACATAACTATTGTTTATATTATTAAAAAGTATTAATTTTGAACAAAGTTTGTCAATTATAACTATGTACATTGTAGTAAGAGAAGGTAGCGTGAGCATTTCACACCTTATTTTTGTACTTTCTCTTATATCTGTCAAATTTTGGAGTTCCAGTTTTCACGGAAATACATGTTTCTAGGTTCTCTGAATTCGAAAAGGGTTTTTTCCCCACCCGATACTTCTCCAATCAAGAGGGATTATATTTAAAAAGAATTTCTACATGCTCCACAAAGAGTATTACATGTAAAATTAATTGTAATGAAATAAACAAACAAAAAATTATAATAATCAAATGAAATAAAAATATTTAGTAAATATAAGGTAATATAAACAAAATATATCTTCGTGCATAAGTTTATGTTTTGACATCTGCCAACAAGGTCCAGTGGAAAGCAATATCTAATGAAGTCAGCGCCATTTCTATCTAGTATAAAACAGTCGAACAAGAAATGTTGATAGTCTTCATTATGGTTGGATTACAGGAACAGAATGGAGATACAGATAAATGAAAGCGGTGTAAACGCTTATATGGACCGTGACCCGATTATAGTCCAGTCAAAGTAAATGTTAATGTAAATGATTTATTGATCCCATCGGTGATGTTCGGGAAAAATCTGTTTGTTTACAATCCTTTTTGTTGTTTGCCACATAATCTCTCACACTTCGATTTTTTGCTGATGTAACTTATATTTAATTTGTTTTTTATATGAATAATCCTGAGCTCCTGATATCCTTTGACGATCTTTTCTCAAGTTTTCATTTTTTTTATATCATACATGTGCCTTCACCCAATCAATAAGTAAACCTTCATTTGTTAATGATTTTATTATCTGTCTCTCATTTGTTCTCCCAGATTATTATGTATTTCAAAATTTCTGATAACTTTAATTGAAATCTGCCTAGAGATACAGAAGGCTATGTGTTGAAAGGTGTTATGATTTATTTGTCTCTATCCTTCTAATGCTTGTGTGTGTGTGTGTGTGTGAGAGAGAGAGAGAGAGAGCGAGCGAGTGAGTGAGTGAGTGAGTGAGAAAGGACACGGTTTAGATCAAAATCGGTCCAACGGAAGTAACACTTTACTGAATGGATTTTTCACTTTTTTCCTATTTAGTCGAAAATCGTTCCAACCGATTTTCTTTAAATTGGTATATTAACTTTACATATATGGAGCTACAACTTTTATTTGAATCATTTTTCCGGGTAAAAAGCTTTTTTGGTGGGAGTCCGGTTGGGGTTATGTTTTCCACTAAAATGTAATTTCAGTTTATTACACCATTTTACCATCTGTATAATATTAATTACAGTAAAATATGATGCCAAATCCCGAGTTCGAAGAACTTGGTTTACCGGAAATGCAACTTTACAGTTTTTTTAATTTTTTATGACTTTCTCCATAAACTAAGCATTACCGACAGCAATCACTTCTGTTTGAAAAATTTCTCCGAATAAATTCATATAAGGGTGTTGTGGGAGGGGCTTTTATGCTTTTTTTATGCTGTCATTTCAATTTATTATATAACTCTATCATCTATTTAGTATTAATTAGAATTAAATGTATTGCTGAAATTCCGAATTTCAATCGGAAATGTGACTTTACTGACAGTTTTTTACGATTTTCTCCATCTATACATAAGGGCTTCATGAAATGGCAATACTAACTATACATATAGAGTTATTACTTTTGTTTGCAATTTTTCTTTTAAGTGAAAATTGGTTTTAAAGAGGTTTTGGACTTTTGGGGAAGTTCGTTCTCGCACAAAAAATATTGAAAACTACTAAAACTAGAAAATTTTGGTTGGCTGGGCTAAAAAAAAGTTTCTTACTTTAAAAGTTTATTCTATCAACGTTTCGGGAATCTTTTTAGTCTTTCTCGGGAACTGTCAAGAAGAGGTAGAGTGTTAAATGCATAAAATGTGTCCGTAAATTCGATAGAATAAACTTTTAAAGTTGAAAAGTTTGTTTTCTTTGGCTCTTGCCGACCAACATTTTGCTTGTTTTATTGACAAAGACCAAACATAACTATTATTTATATTAAAACTAGTAAATATTTAGAAAAAATTAAGTTCGCCAGTTATAACTATGTAAATTGTAGTAAGTGAAAGTCGTGTGAGTGTTTCACACCAGATTGTTTAGTTAGGTAGTAACAGACATGATAATGGTGTCCAGCAGAAATTACGTTATTTAACTGCGCCTCAAGGTCTCTTCACATAGTTTCAGGCTGTACTCTGTCTTGAATATGTGGATGGGTCCGCAATGCTGAGTAACATCTGGGATTTTATCCGTCGTGGTATGCGTCCGAACATGGTTTTCCCGCACACAATCAGCAAGTGCAATGTGTGACAGAAATAAATCTTTAACGATGGATGAGTATCCGAAACCGCCAGGAAGAGCATGAATACGTATGCTACGTCGGATAAAATCACAGAAATTGGTTTTTTGTTAGTAACTAAGGAATGTGTTGTTTTAATTGTATAAATGATCACTTTTTAAAAACGATTTTGTATAAGTCATTGAACACGAGGTTCATTAAAAATAATGTTTTTTTATGTCATTTGTAATTAATTTTTATTTCATTTTGATTATTGTTTAGGATTTGTATCGTACGATAATTCAATCAGTGCTCAAGCTGCTATACAAAACATGAACGGATTCCAGATTGGTACAAAGAGGCTTAAAGTCCAATTGAAAAGATCTAAGGAAGCATCGCGTCCATATTAGGAATCAGAAACAGTTATCTGGAAGAAATTTAGTTTGAAGAAAATAGGAAGATTGAAAAGAACAATTAATCAAGTCCCCAAATGGTACTTAGCATTTTTATTTCTTTTTTCTTTAGTTTCTTATTATAAAATTTAATATTGAAAACAGTTTTAAAATTGGAATCTTAATTATGAATAATCAGTTAATTATTTTTGTTCTTTTCATAATTTTTCTATAGAAAGATTTTGTTTTTTTGTGTTTTTGGCCAATATTATTAATTCTTGTTATGACTGCGATGTAATTATTATTATTATTATTATTATTATTATTATTATTATTATTATTATATATATATAAAACCAGTATATAATGCTGCAGAGAGAATGGAATCATATTTTGTGTTATTATTCAGTTTGTTTTTAAGAGTTACCAAGGCTGTAACCATATATTTTTAAGACTGTTTTACTTTTTTCAATGCCCTAATATATAACCCTATTTGTCTCTCCCCAAGAATAAAGGACCAAGTCTTTTTTGGGGCGAATTATAAATATTTGTGAAAATATATATGTATATATATAATGTACAATCGATTATATACATACATATATACTAATATGCTTTTGATGTTAATAAATAAAAAATGTATAGTCATTTAATGTCACTTTATATGTATTTTGGTATTTTTAATTATAGAAAGAATATATATAAATATATTTGAAAAAATATATATGTATATTTAAAAACAAAATTACTTGTCTTTAATGTCATATCAAAAAAAAAAATAGAAAAGATAAAATTTAAGGAAATTTATATAAATATAAGAAAGAGATCAATTACCAAGCTACAAAATGTCGACGTTATATCATATTGTATATAATTATATTAAATTGGAAATATAAATAAATACAAATTTAAAAAAAAAGAAAATCAGTCCTGAATTTAAAAAAAAAAATAGAGAAATTTCTTTTATTCTAGGTAACATCAAATTTGGATGAGTTATTGATTGTTGTAAGCAACACAAGTAACTCTTATAGAATAAAATTGAAGCTTTGGGTGATATAAACATTTAAATACTAGGATAAATATTTATCTCGGTAGTAATTCATTTTTTGCTTGTTTAATGTATTTTTGATTGTTCAGTGATTATATTGCTTACTACTTAAAAAAGTGTATTACAACTAAACCAAATATTGTTTCTAGGAAATGAATTCCTCAACGGCCTAAATTATTATCAGCTTCTTGTTTGTGTATGATGATAATAATAAGCATCATATTTACAATTACTTTAGCTTATCTTCTCT
>JAAEAF010002066.1:0-39779 GCA_011037195.1 Triatoma infestans
ATGTACGTAGTAACAAGCTTCTTATTGTTCTACTAATCTTCCCATATAAACATTTCACTCTTTCAAGACAAAATAAATTTCTGTGTTTATTTATTAGAAATTATTATGTAATGTGACATTTTATAGTATATATAATATATAGTATGATATAATAATTTTATAATAATATATAATTTTATTAGAAATTATTTCTATTAAATTGAAACTATCTATAAGTTATAAGTTAACATAATTCAGCAGGAAAATAAATTAGCACTTTATCACGCTAACCATGGATGAACCTACACTTAAAGATGTTATGAATGTACTGACTGAATTTCGTCATGAATTTCGTAATGGTATGAAAGAGTTAGTTCTATTGAAGGAGCATTTTCAAGAATCTAATAAACGCTTAAACGAACTGGAGTTGACGCAGGAAAAGATAAGCAGAGAGCTCATCGAATTAGCTCAGCGTGTAAATGATTGGAAGTATGAGTCATATATTAGAAGAAAGAACATCGTGCTGTTCAATGTACCAGAAAATCCTGAAGAGAACTTTTCAGCATTGGCAGCAACTGTTTTGAAAATTGTAAATGAGAAGCTAGAAATTAATCTCCAATTATGTGAAATAGATGTGTGCAGAAGGCTGGGTAAACGTAATAATAATCGTCCAATTTTAATTGGTGTCGTTTCATTGCGGAAGAAGTGGGAAATACTAAGAGCTAGTAGAAAATTAAAAGGAACAACATTTGGTATGTCTGAAGATTTTACTCCAGCTGAAAGAGATATGCGTAGAAAATTACTTCCGCATTATAGAGAAGCCCAGTCCAGAGGTCTACGTGCGGTTCTGAGAAAGGATAGGCTTTTCATCGAGGGAAAGGAAGTCAAACTAGATAGCTTCGATACCAAACAGAGGAATACTGCGGGGACTTCTGTGGATTCTGAATGCGGTTTGCCTGATGGGAAACCTGAGGACGATGTAGAGAGTCTGCTAGACGTTAATATATCGGATGGAGCCTTAAGAACATTGTTGTTAGAAGGAAAACTGCAAAAAAGAACTAAGAAGAGGAAAATTGAAAAATAGCAGTTCCTGTTCAATAGTAAAAATCAGGCACCCGGCGCACCTAATGTTGGCTTTCATATGGACCATTCTTCAAGGAAATTATCTGACACCAGTGAACAAATACCAATGGAGACACCCGCTCATCGTATTAAATATTCAGATAGGTGTTCTCAATCTCTGAACATTATGTTTTGGAATATTTCTGGTTTAAAAAAATTATATTCACATGATTTTGATTCTAATATATTAAATACATTTAAAAATATTGATATGTTTTGTTTTGTAGAAACGTGGGCAATAGGCGGCCAGCTGAGCACTCCTTCCTTTCTGAGTGATTACTCTTTTTTTTCAGTAGATGCAGTCAGAGAGAAATCACGTGGCCGTCCAAGTGCTGGCATAGCTTTATTTTTTAAAAAGTCCCTATCACCTATGATATCAATAATTGATCAGTCTAATTTATGGTTATTTATCAGTGTAGCTGTTGGTAATAATCAAACTTATATTTTAGGTATTACATACTGGAGTCCGTCTGCAGATATTGCATTGTGTGTAGAGCTTTTCAGCGAGCAGCTGACTCTATTGCAGGATAATTCAAGCAGTAATACAGTTATTGTAATTCTTGGGGACTTTAATAGTCGCGTTGGTGATGCCGATAATGCTGAAGAGGGTATTTTTTTAAATACGTCTTTGCATCATCCTAGGAGTTCTTATGACAAGTTGCTGAACAAGCGAGGTAAGAGTTTACTCCATATGATGGATAGTCTAAACTTTGAGTTGTGCAATGGTCGCACCGTGTCCGATAGGCCGGCGAATTTCACTTTCTGTTCCTGCGTGGGGAAAAGCGTCATTGATTTAGTATGGGTAAACCACGGTGGTTTACATGCAGTTAAAGATATGACCATATTGAACCCTTCTGACTTGTTTGACCATAAAGCATGCCTCCTAGAGTTATACTCAAATCTTGCTGATCTTACCCCTGTATTTGATGCGCATCCCTTATTGAATGAGCCCGATATACCTATTTCCAGGCCAAATCAAATCAAATGGAATCCAAGCAAAGCTTCCAACTTTCAGGATTGTCTATCACAGTCCAGAAGTATCTATTTTAATAGCCAGGAGCCCCAAGAGCTATACATAAATTTAAAAGAAATATGTATCACTGCTGCAGCCGAGCAGAATATGCTTAAAAACAATAGTAAATCTTTTATTAAATCCAAAAATCCATGGTTTAACTCTGAATGCAATGACCTGAGGGCTGACCTTAAGGCATTATACAAAAGGCTTCGAAGATCAGGTTACGCTGAAGAAATTTACCTGAAATATAAGGAAGTAAAACAAAAGTATTTCCGAACTGTTAGGAAAGCAAAACAGGAGCATCAGAGCCAAATAACTCAAGAAATTTCTAATGTTAAAAATTCATTACAGTTTTGGAAAGCTGTCCAGAAAGTGTCCCCAAGACGTTTATCATTTAATAGAGTTCCCGTTAAAGATTGGATTCAGCACTTTTTAAGCTTTTATTCTTCAAATATTAATATAACATCCGAAGTTTGTTATTTCAATATGGGCCATCCCATTTTAGACAGCCCAATCACATTAAACGAACTTCAGCTTTGTATTTTAAAATGCAAAAATAATAAATCCCCAGGTGATGACAGCTTACCCTTTGAAATTTTCAAAGCACTGCCCGCTGAATGGCACCAGTATCTGTTAAATCTATTTAATACTATCCTAACTACTGAAAGTATTCCTCCATCATGGTCATCAGTTATTCTAACGCTCCTTCATAAAAAAGGTGATTGTTTGGACCGTAATAATTACAGAGGGATTGCCCTTATAAACACTTGTAGCAAGTTGTTTACATCCATATTAAACAACAGATTAATAGAATGGTGCGCATTGAATAATGTTATACCAGAAGAACAATGCGGGTTCAGAAGTGGCAGATCATGTGTGGATAACCTTTTTGTTCTTAGTAGTTTAGTTACAATCTACACGCAGATAAAAAAGAAACACCTTTATGCTTTGTTTGTAGACTTTCGAAAAGCATTCGACAATGTGAACCATGCACTGCTTTGGCAGAAATTGCATGATTTAGGTGTAAGTAGTAAATTGGTTCGTATTCTAAGAAACCTCTATAATAAATCAGCATTCAAATTAAAAGTTAATAATAATATAATTGATTTTCCAATAGGCATCCCAAAAGGAGTCCTTCAAGGAGAAACATTATCCCCCCTCCTGTTCATTTTGTATCTCTCTGATTTTGTCACACACTTCCGAAGGAATGAATGTTTCGGGGTTAGAATTGATTCGATGGAAGATGTCCTTTGCTTACTATTTGCAGATGACATTGTCATCTTTGCAGATTCCCGAACAGACCTACAAAGGAAGTTGAATGTATTGCTGGATTATTGCAAGCTAAATTTTCTGGAGACCAACGTAAGTAAAACCAAAATAGTTGTTTTCCGGCCCTCCCCTCGCTCCAAAAAAGTATTACCCGTGACCCTGGGAAATGAGGTTGTAGAATATGTAAATAACTTCACATACTTGGGAGTGCCCTTCAGCTGTAGTGGCAAATTTAGATTGGCCGCTGACTACTTTATTAGTAAAGGGATTAGATCGGTGGGCAGAGTGAAAGAGATTCTTGTTAGAGGTAAATCTACTACTTGGGAAGCAAAAAATAAGTTATTTCTTTCCGTCGTAGCAGCTACTTGTCTGTACTCCTCCGAGGTCTGGTCTCTAGGTTATTTGGATCTTATCGAGAAAGTTCAAGTTAATTTTTACAAGCAGCTGCTCCATCTCCCAACAAACACGCCGAACTATTTTGTTAGGCTAGAATCTGGCTGTAAAAACATCAAGATCTTGGCATTGGAAAGAGTGCTCGGCTGGTGGATCAAATTATTAGCTATGCCCTCAGAGAGAATACCAAAACGCTGTTATGATGCTATAATCGACTATGTTACTTCGCATGCTCACCCCAAGAAACCAAGTATGTATAACTGGTTTTATTTTGTAAACAATATTTTAGCTACCTTGGGATGTGAGAGTATTGGCAAGCTTAATTCATATTATCAATTGTTAAGATGTCGGGACGATATAGTTGAGAGATGGCATAACCACCTATACTCTCAGGACATTGAGCGGGCGCTTAATTCATCCTATAACCCCTTATTTAGGTCCATTAGTTCCCTTGGTTGTGGCGAGTATTACTTAAATTCTAACATGTCTATTAAAAAACAGAGAGTTTTATCTCAATTAAGGTTAGCCAATGAGCAAAATATTAAACTGTATTCCGATGGTAACAAATATATTATCAATACACAGGAAATTTGTACAATATGTAATATGAAAGAAATGGAAACTTTGGCTCATATTCTTTTTAGATGTCCTATTTATAAACCTGATCGCTGTCACTACCTCGCCAATTATATCTCTCAGAGTACCCCTTTCGATCAAATAATGATTAATCTGCTGCAACCTGATAATACCTATTTAGCCAATAACCTTTTCTATTATATCACACAAATATTAAAGCTAAGATCTTTTATCTTAAATGAATGAGGGTATTTCCA
The DNA here is from genome assembly GCA_011037195.1 of Triatoma infestans. Taxonomy (NCBI): domain Eukaryota; kingdom Metazoa; phylum Arthropoda; class Insecta; order Hemiptera; family Reduviidae; genus Triatoma; species Triatoma infestans. Next base: position 4,612 of record JAAEAF010002066.1, read on the forward strand.
TTTCATTTTATTGAATTATGTATAGTTCTGTTTAGATTATGTATAATCTGTAACTGTTCTGTTCTTTAATTGGATATAACAAGTAAATGCTGTTTATTTTCTGTACCAAACCCATGTAACATGTAAAATTTTTGCATAAATACATTATTATTATTATTATTATCTTTATTATCTATTGGAGTTATTGATAAATTCTGTTTTATATATAAAGGTTCCGAAAATGATTTTATAAAAAGTATACTTTAATATAATAATACGCCACAAATCATCCATCTTCCCTAAATTACATAAGGAATATATATATATCTATTCTGGATAAAATTTACAAATGGGTTTTCTCCTATAAAATGCCATTTCAGAATATTGTACAGGTCTTCCGCTTGTATGAGATTAAAAAAAATATATATTGCTTATAAAATCCATTGACCGGAAGTATGCATTTCCTGACTTTTTTTTTTACTTTTGCTTACTCCTTATTATGGAAATAGATTTTTTATCGGAAATACATGTTTTGAGGTCCCCTAAGTAGGAATTTTTTATTTTTGCGAATAGTGTGAGTGTGTGTGTGAGCAAAACATCTCAAAAAACGAAAAATCGTGGAAACTCAAACTTGGTATTCTATTTAGAGATACAAACCACCGCACGTAACACGAAGGTTTTGGGCAAAAGCCATCATCAATTGAAATGCAACTCTTTAATGAATGCTTTTCTTGTTTTTTCAGTTTTTGCGAAATCGGCCTCAACAATTTTCTTTAAACTTAGTATACTGTCCACACACTAAGTAAATACTTATCACTTTTATTAGAAATATTTTACCCGGGAAATTTGATTTTTTTGGAGGGGATTCTGGGGGAACAGTAGAGTTATGCTTCCCGCGAAAGAACCACTTCATACGATGTATGATTCTGCCATCTATATAATATTAATTAATATATATTAGAAGCATGGATAGAATTCCAAATTTTAAGAAAATCGATTAACGAGTGGTGCGATTTAACTGAATGGGTTTTTAAGTTGTTTTTTTTATAATTTCCTAAAAAACGACTACAACGGGTTTTTTCTTTAAACTTGAAACGCTAACAGATTTAAAAACTTTTTTCACTGTTATTTGAAACATTAATCCGAAAAAATTTATTTCATGTTTGCGGAATGTGTGGTATTAAATTTTAAATGCTTTTTTTTAGATGGATCACTATAATGGGTTTCAGAAGGAGCTTTGTAACGGCAAGAGAGAACACAACACAGGCCCGACCGAGAGAAAACAAACTCTCTCTAGTACTCTCTGACTTAAGCAGGCTAGAGTGGAGAACCTGTATATAAGCCAGTAACAGATCGGGACATCCATCAATCTATCGGATTCAACCATACATCGCCTCTGTCATAACTCTACTCTCAACCTTTATTCGATACAATCATTAAAAGTCCACAGTGCAGTCTGTGTAAACTTATAGATACTCGTATATTATAACAGTGTCTTCATATCTCGTCTAATTAATAAATCCCAATTTCTCTCCTCATCAACTCCATTATAAGCTTAAATGGGTTGTATTGATAAATAAACTAGAAGTATGGGTGAACACTGTATAATTGAAAGGTAGCACAAACTGCCCGGACTTTACACTAAAATATATAAAACGGTAGTGAGAGGTAAAGAGAAAGGTTGATGACGCGTTGTGACTGCTGTATGAACTCTGCTGCAAGACTGTGTAAGACTCCCTCCTATGGCTAACACCGCTGTATTTAAACAGATTCTCCCACTCTAGTTTGGCCTAAACTAGTGAGTGAGACTGTCTCTCTCTCTCTCTCTGCTTTAGATCCCTCTCTTCGGATCCTATTACAATCACTGTTACTGGCGCTCTCTTCTGGACTATAATATAATGAATTCTACTATTTGCCTAGGTAGATTGTCCCATAATCGCATCTATATTTAGTCAGGACAAATGAGTAAAATCTGAAGTTTATTTGAAAACTATATATTCGTAATTGTTGAAAACTATATAATTGTATTAGAAGTAGTTTGAGAAAGTCGCTTGAGTGTTTCACACCAGATTTTTTTTTTTTTTTAAATTAATTAACAAATATGTAAACAAGCAAAAAAAAAATATATATTAGTACATTTCCTATTTATGTAGACAGGAAGTTTATTTTTAGAAATCTATTTATTTTGTCAGATTTCCAAAACAATAGTGCTCACTGTGGGACAAGCGACAGGTTAATTTTATTCTCTTTTATTCATTCTATCTATCTTTCTATCTTTCTTTTATCTTTTTTTTAAAAATGTAGGAGCTCAGATTGAGAATTCAATTTCATTCAGATTGTCTTGTCACTCCAATATCTCTACACTAACTTTGAGCTTTTATTCTTATCTTTAATCTTCATCAAGGAATATCATTAAAAAAAAACAAAAACAAATCTGGTGTGAAACACTCACACAACTTTCTCTTACTCCAGTTCTCAAAATCATAATTAACAAAATTTTATAGTTTGTGTACCAAATTTTATTGAAATTCGTCGAAAAGTGAAAAAAACAGTTCAGTAAAAGTGCACTTCCGGTTTATTAATTTTCTAAAAACTCGGTATTTTGTCCACATATTTATTTCTAATTAATTTTGTTTGGATGATAGAATTGTATAATCAACTATGCTAGCAATTTAGAGAAAGCTGTAACCCCACCCTCTCCCCTAAAAGTGCCCTTAAATGAATTTTCCTAGAGAAATGTTTCAAGTAAAAGTTGTAGCTCTTTGTATGCGTAGTTGATAGACTAAGTTTAAAGAAAATCGTCGGAGCCATTTTTGAGAAACTCGCAAAAACGTAAAAAAAAAAACAACTAATAAAGTGGTACTTCCGGTTGAGGAATTTTGACAGATAACGTACGTCTGATCGTGGTGATATCTAAACGGAATATCAAGTTTCAACTTTCTACGGTTTTTCATTTTTGAGCAATGCTGTTCACATACATACACACACACACGAACCATTTTGCTAAAAACCACTTTTTTGGACTCAGGGGACCTCAAAACGGATATTTCCGGTGAAAACTCGATATCGAAAAATTTACTAGGAGTAAGAGAAAGTAAGAAATACTTTATCAAAAGTTCAACTTGATATTTTTTCCAAATCAAAAATTCATTCAAAGAGTAGAAGAAAGAACGTTTACAAAGAATTGGCAATCACAGAAATTGTAGCCCTAAATATAATCTGGCAGATTATCTGACATCAAATATAAATAAAATTAATTAATAGACCATAGAACGGAGAAAGAAATGGATAAAGAGCAAGAAGCGGGATCAATTTGAAATTTTTAAATTTATCTATCATAACTGCAAAAATTCCAGTAGGTCGTGTGAATTTTCCTCTAAATACCAGTTACAAATTATTATAATACGTGATACTGCCAATGGGAAGAAGCAAATGCAGTAATCTATAATGATGAAAACTGTCAGCTACTTATCTCCAAAGAGATAATAATAATGAATAATTAAAATGGAGACAAGATTTTTTTTTTTTAGAGCCTATGTTAATTAGTTATTTGGTCTGATTTAATATCAATAGCCTTATTTATTTTTTAATTATAGACAACGGTTTAGACATAATGACAAGCACAGTTAGACAGATAAAAAATTTAATCCTAATTGGTCACAACACTGATAAAAATATAATATGTACAATAAATTAAAAAATGATGTCATTTAATTTTATAATTAATTAGCTTTTGGGGGGAGGGTATTGGATATATTAACAATTTCAAGAATAAAAACAAATTTAATGATTATTTTACTAATTATTTTTATTTCTGTATGTAATTTTTAAAATATTTATTTTTCTTATTTTTTTTAAGGAGAGGTGAAAAAACTAAAGTTCTCAGATCGTGTGGGGCTCTCACGCGCCATAAAATATCCTCCCTGGTGTCGGAACCATTTAACACATTTCTTCAGGTCTGGTTCCCATTCCTTAGCCCTTCCCCAGGGCGTACCCCAATCATGAACACCTAATCGCCAATTTCGTCTATCTTCCCTAATCCGCCTGTCCATGTCCCCTTTTTTTTCCTAAAACCTTCTCGATAAAATGTGCCACCTGTTCTATGTTCTAATTCTCTTCCGCCACCAACACCTATCCTTTTAACTTTTCCTTATTTTTACCACTTATAGTCCCCTTAATCTCCTTCCTTTCCCCATCCTATTCCTTACAAACGAGATTGTACGCACCGCGCCGTCGATCGTGTCGGTCGATACAATATAAACAACCCGGCTCCACTGTAACACCCACCCTAAGGAGCTACTCTAAGAAGCAGCCATGCCTTTGTCAGGTACAATCCAATCACTTCCGGTGTACCTTGTCACTCTTTTTTGCTTCTTTCATGGGTGTCTTTCCTTTTCTGCGCCAGTAACCGGGTGGGCGTGATCGTCGCTGGTGACCAAGGCTGCTGGGCCCGACATAGTCGCAATCCTCAACTCCCCGCTCCGCTGTATCTGCGTTATTTTCCTCTAGTAACTCTTTTTTCTTAGCTCGTTGGCCCATATCTCAGTTCCATTTAGCAGCGCAGACTGCATTGCAGACATTATCCACTGTCCGCTTGCTCACCCTAGGACCCCCCCCCCACATCTGATATTAGCCTACCCAAGGTCATAATCACTCTCGATGCCTCTACCCAATAAGCTACTTTTTATAGCTTATTCTTCTATCCACGAAAGCCCCTAAGTAGTTAACCCAGGTTTTTGTCTTATATTCATTGTCCGTTCTACATTTTGTCTCTCTCTTTATCTCTCTGGATAATATAACTATCTGTGTTTTTGTTAGCGCCAAACTTAAGCCTCATACGAGATCCTACACGCCCCACAACCCGGTTCAACTTAATTTGTGCCATTTCCACATTTTCCGCTGATATTAACTCACTACCACCTCATATACCTCTTCTGACATTTCTTCCCTCAAAAGTCCATCATATAGTACATTCCACACATTCGGTCCGGAGGATCGAGTCGCGCGCTGCAACCCCAATCATACGATTCAATAAGTACATGTAATGATATAATTAGGAAGCAGTTGATGACAATCAAATTATTATTACTGCGCATGCTCATGATTGTTTACTGGAAAATATCTGGAAAAACAAAATAACTTAGACTTGATATTCTGTTTAGGTACACAATTAAATTTGGCAATTTAATTGTGTAAATCTTAATAAGAGAAAGTCGTGTGAGTGTTTCAACAAGAGCTTTCAGGAGTGTGTAATGGGTACAGTGCAATAAACGAGGCTCTTTAGATTTAATATAACGATCACAATGTTCCTCTTACATTAGAGGAAGTAAAGTTAGAGGAGATAAGTTAGGAAAAAGAACTGAAAAAAATAAGGTCATAGATGGTGCCCTCTAGGTTAGGAAGCTTAAAATAATCATAATGATGAAACATTATGAAAATAATTAGTATTTTAATACATTCTACATTTCTTTGCTTCAATATTTTTAATAAAAAAATATGAATACAGTTAATTAGTAGAGAAGTGGAACACATTGAGTAAGTGAGTGGGTGAGCATCCAGACCAATCTGAAGGATTTATTTGTTTAATACCTATTTAATACCAGAAATAATTTTCTTCTCAATTCTTGGGAAATCCCTGGCAGGATATAAACATACCTTTTCCAAGTTTATATAAAGATAGATTTATTAAAGGATATATTCTCTTCATTCGCTATTCCCTTTTAATAAAGTTTCATTTATTTTCTTTAGCTTCATTAAATGTAGATTTAATATTCTACTAGGCAACAACCATAAACGTGTTTCCGAAAATAATCATGGGAATTCATTTAGAAGGGGTGGAAACGTCTGGATGAGACTGCCATTATTTAGAATCCTATCCATATTTAATGATCTATTAATATTTTCCATTTATTTTTTTTCATACTGTCATTAATTATTCCTTTCTATTTAAATATTTAAAACACATATAAATATATAAAATTTAACTTATTCAGTAGAAAGCCTCTCAAAATAGAGGATTAATCGAGAAACTACACCACATCCATTTTACTATCTCATAGTGCTGCTATCTGGGGTGTGAGACCGGAGTGTATGAGGGAGGGGAAAACGTATTCTACGCATGTTGGAGCTATTATAATGACAGACCCCGTTTGAATATTTTTTTCTTTCCGTTTTTCACGATTTTCTTAAAATTTGTTCAAAACAATTTTCTTTAATTTAAACTTGGTGAAAATACTAACTGTGTACATAAAGAACTTTCCTTTTTATTTGAAAACATTTTTCTGTGAAAACTGATATTTTACGGGAGTTCTGAGGGATCAGAAGCATTGAGAGAATTTCAAATGTTTTGATGTTCATTATAACCAGTGTATTTACTTTACTTTACTAAGTAACTCTACAGCTCTATGCGAGCCTTGGCCTCCCACCTCTCTCTGTCCAACGCCCTCCTCCTCCAATCAGTCACACCCAGCTTCTGCAAGTCGGCCTCCATATCCTGCATCCAACGTCTTCTCGGACGCCCTCTACCTCTTGTACCCTCCATTTTGGAGATAAGTAGTTTCTTTTGGCATCCGATTGTCCGGCATCCATACGTCATGGCCCAACCATTCAATTCTTCTTGCCTTTATGAATTGAACGATGTCATTTTCTTGATACATCTCATAAAGCTCATTATTCGTTCTTATTTTCCACTCTCCCCTCACCAATGTGGGACCGTATATCTTTCTTAAAATCTTCCTTTCAAATATTCTTAACTGATTCACAGTTGCCACATAGAAGGTCCAAGTTTCCGCGGAATATGTCACAACTGGCCCTATTCATGTTTTATATAAATTAATTATTGTTTTACGTGACAATAGAGAAGAACGGAATAGCTTCAAATTGGCAAAATAAGCACGGTTTCCGACCATGATCCTATAATTTACCTCGGGTGCAATCCTATTTTCGCTGTTCAGCTCAGCCCCTAAATATATACATGATTTTACCTTCTCAAAAGAAAAGCCCTCCACTTCTAGTTTTGGGGCTACCGCACAGTTGCCGTTTGGGCTTAAGTCCATGTATTTTTTATTTTTATAACCAGTGTATTTGATATTGTAAAATGGATGTCGAAGTTCGGTCACAAAAATTTTTTTTTTAATTTTCACCGACGTTTCGGCAAATTTATTGCCTTCATTGGGGTTCTGTATGGTAACAAAGCTCATTGGGGTTCTGTATGGTAACAAAGCTCATTGGGGTTCTGTATGGTAACAAAGCTCATTGGGGTTCTGTATGGTAACAAAGCTCATTGGGGTTCTGTATGGTAACAAAGCTCATTGGGGTTCTGTATGGTAACAAAGCTCATTGGGGTTCTGTATGGTAACAAAGCTCATTGGGGTTCTGTATGGTAACAAAGCTCAAACAAAATGAATTCTCAAAATGAATTCTCAGAAATATAAAATAACAAAAAATAAATAAACTAAATAAGTAAAAGTAGTATACTTGTTTTATTTCAACAATTTCGACAAAAATATTTTGCAAAAGTATTATATAAATAACAAATTGAAATTTATTTTAAACTATTGCTATTATTGCAGGAGAAAAATTAGAATTAAACTACATCTCAACTATTAAAATTTAAAAAAATATATATGGTATAAAGTAAAGTAAGGTACTGCCCCTATTTTTTCAGGCGGGCTTAACGTCCTACTACCAAATTAGGTGTCGTGGACGGGGCCGGATCTACCTACTTTACTATTAACATTTTTTAAACAAATATAAAATTTAGCAGTTATACACGCTGGACTCGAACTGGGGTCCTCCCACTTACAAGTCCATGCTCATAACCACTACACCAACACCCGCCCAAATATATATGGTATAAAAAAGTGTGAAATATGGAAATCTACCATAACTGTGCTTACACAAATTCTTTCGTTTTAAATTTCTTGAAAACTACGTGTATAGATTAACTTGCAGATATACCATCACGAAGTGTTAAGGAAATAGGGTACTGACCCAGCATTTTAAGAGTTTTTTTATTTTATTTTATTTTATTTTTACTTTCTGTTACTCCTAGTAAGAGGAAGTCTTGTATCATGTCAAATTTTCGATATCGAGTTTACACCGGAAATATCCGTTTTGAGGTCCCCTGAGTCCAAAAAAGTGGTTTTTAGCAAATGGTCTGTGTGTGTGAGTGTATGTGAACAGCATAGCTCAAAAACGAAAAATCGCAGAAAGTTCAAACTTAATATTCCGTTTGAGTATCACCATGGGATCTGACAGTTCGTTATCCGTCAAAATTCCTCAACCGGAAGTACCACTTACTAGCTGGATTTTTAACTTTTTTGCAATTTTCTCGAAAATGGCTGGAATGATTTTCTTTAAACTGTATATCAACTACACATTCAAAGAGCTATAATTTTTAATTAAAACTGTCCTCTAAGGTGCTATTTCTGTTTACTATAGAAGTCTATCATCTAAATAATATTAATTAGAATTAAATGTGTTGTTGAAATTCCGAGTTTGAAAAAAATTGGATAACCAGAAGTGCGTTTTTACTGAAATGTATTTTTCAGTTTTCTGGTATTTTCTCGAAAACGGCTTCAACGATTTTCTTTAAACTAGGAATGTGAACTACACATTCAAAGATCTACAACTTTTATTTAAAACATTTCTCTGGGAAAATTCAGTCAAGGGCACCTTTGTGGGAGGGGTGGGGTTATGTTTTTCTCTAAAATGCTAGCATAATTGATTATACAATTCTAACTCCAAACAAAATGAATTAGAAATAAATAGATGTCCAAAATTTGGAGGTTCAGGAAAATTAGTAAACCGGAAGTGCGCTTTTACTAAACATTTTTTTTCAGTTTTCGATGAACTCCAACGAATTTCATCAAATTTGGTACACTAACTATAAAATTTGTCAATTACAATTTTGAAAATTGGAGTAGAGAAAGTTGTGTGAGTGTTTCACACCAGATTTTTTTTAATGAAAAAAGGCACACTGGGTGGGCGGTCACTGGGCTCTCGCGCATACCCGCCCGTAAAGAAGCCCTTAGCCTGAATGGCGCTGAGCTTGACGCCCCAAAACAATGGTAATGAACTTAACTCCTAAACTAATCCTAATCTACGGTTCCCCCCCAGTACTCGATATTCCTGAGGGGGTGCAGGATCCTAACCTACCTTCCATTCATTCCTATACAGTTAAAATTCATATACACCCTTGCACACTAAGCTCGTTCATTCAACCATGCACACACTCCTACGCCCCTCAGTACTCAATATTCCTGGGGGGTACGAGAAAACTCTACAACCACCTTACAACTACATAACTAAAAACTAAGGGTCATAACTACACCGCTAGCCCGAAACCCGTATTCATGCAACATTCACGCAACAAATTACTTTCATTCCAACATGCAAAACTATCTACCAAAACACCCCCCCCCCCATCGACCTATTCCATTCTCCATTTCAATGCTACTTCCTCAAATCGCCTAAAGCTAGAGTTAGTTGCAAACCTTAGTAGTTAGTAGCGGCCGGCCAGAAAAGAACTAAACGGCAATGGAAATTGCGGTGTGATTACACACGCCCCTCACAAAAGAAAAAAATCGCTATCTGGCAAGCTTTGAACATACATGGGTTGTTGTGCCAAAGGTATTATAAGGTATTATTATTATAATGGAGTTGTTGAGGAGAGAAATTAGGTTTGATTAATTAAACGAGATATGAAGACACTGTTATAATGTAGCTATAAGTTTACACTAACTGCACTGGACTTGTAATGCTTTTATAGAATAAAAGGTGGGAGTAGAGATATGACACGATGCGATGTATGGTTGAATCTGATAGATATCCTCTAGATAGATTCTCACTGGCTTATATACAGGTTCTCCCACTCTAGCCTGCTTAAGTCAGAGAGTACCAGAGAAGGTCTGTCTTCTCTCTCTTAATTATCTCTCTTACCATTACATTATTATTATTTCTTTTTAATTAGACTAAAGTGAAATTTTCAAGTCATTTAAAAGAGCAAATTTTATAGAAAAGTTGGAAATAAATAAATGAGTTCTTTGAAAAAATTTCGAAGATCACAATTTTAGATTTAATTAAATTTTCCAAATAATAGTAATAATAATGATAAAAATAATAATTAAATTTAACCTTTAATAAAAATCGATAAAAGTTTTATAAATGCTTCTCCTTTTTTTTTTTTTTTAATATCTGGGCATCAAGTTTTCTATAAAAATAAATTTGACATTTTTTCCGCAGATATATATAAAAAAAAAAGAATGTATAGTCATGCATGCATTAAAATTACAACAGTATGTTACTATAATGTTTGATAGGGGGGCGTTACTTCTTCAAAAGAATGTGAAACCTTCACTTAACTTCAAAGGGTACTCCGTATATATTTACTATACTTTACAAAGATACAAGGAAAAGCTGTGTAAAAAAGAAAATATGGGTCATAGAAATAAGAAAACAATTTGTCAAAAAAAAAAAGAAAAAAAAAATTCGGCCTATTTTCATGAAAATCAAATTGTATGGAATATATTTTTTTGGTAAAACAATTAAATTTATTTATTTATTATTTATTTATACACCATTTTCATTTGATTAATAAATTAATAATGGCATTATAGATAAAATATAACACATAATTTTTAATATCACTTTTGACTTTTTCCAATTCCTAGTGTCAAATTTTCGAAATTGAGTTTTCACCGGTAATGCATGTTATTTGAGGTCCTCTGAGTACGAAAATATGTTCCTAGCAATTGATATATATATATATATATATCTTTTCTTTCCATTCTATGTGTTGTGTATAATAGGTCTGAGAAGGAGAGAATTGAGTTTGTAAGATAAATAAACGGGAAATAATGCTGAACACTGTATAATGAGAAAAGTAACACAAAGTGTCTGGACTTTACACTAATGTAGAAATTGGAGATTGAGAGTGAGTGAAGAAAAGGATAGTAGTTGGTTGCTGACGCGTTGTAAGTGCTGTATAAACTGTCCCCTGTAGGGCTAACGCAGCTGTATTTAAACAGAGTCTCCCACATTAGTCTGGCCTAAGTAGCGAGTGAGACTCTCAATTTTCTCTCTCTCTCTCTCTCTCTCTGCTTTAGATCCCTCTCTTCTAATCCTATTACAGAGGGTGTGTGTTTGAACAAAATCTCAACAAAGGGAAAATCGCGGGAAGCTCAAATTTCGTACTCCATTTAGATACCTCCATCACAACTGACATGATGGTTTCGATCGTTAAACTTTTTCTCTAAAGTTCCGCTTCAGTACAATTATCCAAAAAAAAAAAAAAAAATCATAATAGAATTTTATACAACACTTATTTATTTATTTATTTTTTATTTTTCTCTTCATTTGTTTCAAATAAAATGAACTAAATGCATGACATGAAAGGCATGTGGAGAAAATACCCAATGATATTACCCTCATGTCATTGGTATTCAATGCAAGTGGTCAGGAGGCCATTGGCGCTACAAACGACGGAGTCTTGAAAAGTGTTGCAGATTTATTTAACGAAGCACTTTATTTATTTTATTTTTTTTTTTGCACACATAACAAATGAGTTCAGTCAACAAAAAAATAGAAAAATGACGTTAAAATAAATAAAATGTTAAAATGTTCTTTTAGATACAAGATAACGACGCTCATTCGTGACACTTCTTGTGAATTATTATAATAATTATTATAATTAGTTACCTCTTATCCTGTCTATTTAAGTGATAAAAATTTGTTGCGAGTTGTGACAACTTACCTGTAAAAACAAAAACAAAAATATTTAAATAAGGAAATCTCAGTGAAAATATTTTATTGAATTAGATAAACAATAAAAGGGGCTGGTCAATTTTGTTGAGGTAAAAAATACGTAGCTTTCTAATCCCTATCCCAAGACGATACTACAGTTAATAATAAGCAAGCAAATTTCAAACAGGTGTCAAAATAAAGAATTAAAAAAAAAAATTGTCACGATCGCCATATTTTGTCTTACAGTAGTAAGACAAAGTAAAAAAAAATTTGGTATAAAACACTCACTCACACAACTCTCTTACTCCAGTTCTCAAAATTATAATTTGAAATTTTTTTATAGTAAATGTACCAAATTTAATAAAATTCGTCGAAAACTGTACAGTAAAAGCGTACTTCTAGTTTACTAATTTTCTTAAACTCGGAATTTTGGCCATCTATTTATTTCGAATAATTTTGTTTGGATAAATAGAATTGTATAATCAACTATGATAACACTTTAGAGAAAAAGATAACCCCACCCCTCCCCTAAAAGTGCCCTTAAATGAATTTTCCCAGAGAAGTGTTTTTAATAAAAGTTGTACATCTTTGTATGTGTAGTTTACATAAGAAGTTTCAAGAAAATCGTCGGAGCCATTTTTGAGAAATCGCAAAAAAGTAAAAAAAAAAACTAGTAAAGTGGTACTTCCGGTTGAGGAATTTTGACAGATAACGTATCGTTAGACCTCATGGTGATGGAACATATTTTAATGACCTGCAGAAAATACAAAAATGAAAGAAGAATTCTATTCCACGAAATAACTCCTTATATCGAGCATCCATTCAATTATGTTTTAATATTATCAACCGCAAATAGAGAAATTTATAAGAATATAGTAAAACTTATAAAAAGTATTAAAATAAAAATTTAGTAGGAAAATTGTTTAGTTGAAAATTTAAACATTAGTTGGCTATGGCTTCGACTGCCAGGCCATTAAAAAAAAAAAAAAAAAAAAAAAAAAAAAAAAAAAAAAAAAAAAAAAAAAAAAACAAAAAAAAAAAAAAAAAAAACCCTCATGGTGATAGCTATAAACGGAATATCAAGTTTCAACTTTCTACGGTTTTCCGTTTTTGGACACACACACGCATACATAAAGACTATTTTCTAAAAACCACTTCTTTGGATTCAGGGGACCTCAAAACGGATATTTCCGGTAAAAACTCGCTATTGGAAATTTGACAAGATTACAATACTTCCTCTTACTAGGAGTAGGAGAAAGTAATGTGTGATCAAATTTATGTATGTTGATCTTTCGAGATATTGGCCAATGCAATTTTAGTTTTGTTTTTTTTGCAGACTTTTCGATTATATATTTAATCTTCTTCGGTGCTACAAAACAGATCATAACTTTCGTGTAAGATGCGGTTGTAATTCATAAGCGGAATGCCAAGTTTGGGCATACTGTGATTTTTTGTTTTTAAGATATTTTGTTAACACACACTCATACGACCATTTGCTAAAAACGCTTTTTTTCACACTCAGAGGACCACAATTCATGTATTTTTGGTGAAAACTCAATTTTGAAAGCTTGACGCGATCCAGGAGTAAGAGAAAGTAACGTGAAGTTAAGACGAAGAAGTGAAGTACTCTAAAATAATATTTGAAATTCAGATAAACTTTTGGTAAGTTATTTTTATATAGGGGCGATATTTAATGCATACAGAAAGAAAGTTATAATTTTTTACTTGGAAAGTTCTTCCAGAAAACTCTTACTAACGCAAAGAAAATTAACTTTTTTTTTTGTTTTGTTGCATGCTTTTAATTACACCACCGAAACTATTTATTGTATCGAAATGTTATAAAGATTGCAGATTGCAGATTGCATCTTTATTTTGGGGGGGGACAACTTGGTTAAATTTTCTTAGAATTTTTTTCAGTAGTTCAGCTACTTCATGCAGGCAGACTGGATTTGTTTCTACCAACAAGATCTGCAATAAGCGATAGCTCCAGGCGGGCTTTCGCACAGACTTTTATGCGCTCATCACCGCACTCTCTTATTCGTAGTAGTATGAAAACCTACTACAACCTAGCTTATTATTAACCACCTTTATCACTGACGGCAGAGTATAGGCATGACGCTACAGCGCCATCCATTTTCAGGGCTAGTTGCTTCGGCAGGTGAGTTGTTACACTCTTTAGCGGATTCCAACTTTCATGGCCACCGTCCTGTTGTCTAAAGCAACTTTATTACATAGCCCTGGCAAGGAGTAGTTGTCGCATACAACTACTTGGAGAGTAATGATCCCACAGGATACTACAGCTTAGACACCTCAGAACATAGATACATACATACATACATAGATATATACATTTATCACGCACATACATAACACAAAAGGATAACTGCGGTACACAAGTTACGGCAACCTCCCCTAATTATTTCAGGCCTCTTGGCTAAGGGAAAAATCCCTGGGCCAACAAGGGTCACAGCTGTAGTGAAGGCAACTTGTCTAGGGGATGATGACCCTGAAATAAATTATCCCGGTCCTCCTGGTTGGGAGTAGATGCGACGAGCCAGCTCTGCGTCCATCACAAAAAACGGAAAGATGGGAACAGCTTGTTTGGTTCACGTAGAAAAGCCTCTAAAAAAAAACAAACTAATGATTTTATAATAAATTGTACTTCTTGTGGACGTTTCATCATCATTGAGTTAAGCATGCATTAAGTAATTGTGATGTGATGGCAAGAAGAAAGAAGATATAATTTTTAAATAATAAATAAATCTAAAAATTATAACTAGTGGTTCCAGCCAGCCGCTATCTGTAGGTCAAGAACCGCGTCAAAACCCTTTCAAACAGGGGTCAATACACAGTCAAAAGAACCGCCGGCAAAACCCTTTCATACAAGGGTCAATGTACACTCAAAAGGCCACGTGGCCTGTATTTCCTTCGTACAAGGGTCAATGTACACTCAATGTACACCTGGCCTGTATTTCCTTCATTCAAGGGTCAGTGTACACTCAAGAGGCCACCTGTCGCCACCCCGGACGGAGCTCCCCTAGGTCAATATACTACGAGAGATGTCTTAGTGTGGCACGTACTTACACATCAGTGTGAGTGATGCAAATATAAACGTCGCAGGAGGAGGGGATCAGTATCACATCAGTTGACAACCAGTACGAGATCAGTGAGTTATCAGTTAATCATCAGTATTTCATCAATCTAGTGCCAGTACGAAAGAGTTACACATCAGTTATCAAGCAGTTAAGTTTCACACATCGCAAGCGCGTCCCTATTCAAGGTTTTAAACACTATTTCTTTAATATTTATTAATCATTTCATAATTCTTATATACAATTACAATTGTGCATCTTAGTTATCTATTTCAAAACACTTTAAATCATTTGTTAAAATATAGTTTATTTTCATAAATCAGTAGTACGTATTTCGAATAACAACTCTCTAAAACTCTCTAACTAACAACACTTACTCCTCACTTCAACTCCCGATACCAAGACATCTGATTCCAATGCATAATTCTTTTAAGGAAAAAGGATTTCTTTGCGGCTCTCCAAGGCCAACACTGGGAATACAGCATTTAAACTTGACCCCACAGTTCATTACATTCAAACAATGACTGGCGATGAGACAAAAGCCGTTAAAAAAAAAAAAAAATCAATATTGATCATTATAAATCCCCAATGCTCGGTCAAAATACCTACCGGAAGGAAATATTTGAATACTGACATCTTTTTTACTCCTTTTACTGCTGTAGAGGAAGTATAGCGATCATGGCAAATTTCCTTGATTAAAAAAAAGAATTTTTTACGGATAGTACAAATTTGAAGAAATGTAACTTCACCGGAAATGTATCTTACGAAATATCTGTAACTTTACAATAGTAGCCGCTGTCTTCTGGACCATATTAAACTCATTCATTTACTACTTGTCTGAGAATCAATATATATCCCCCCACCACTGCCATATTTATGCTAGGACTAAACTTTAAGTAAAAAGGCCATATTTTAGAAAACTTGTCAATTATTGTATAAACTGCACTAAGAGAACAATCATATGTGTGTTCACACCAGATTATTAATTTTTTTTTTTTTTGAAACTACGTTTAGATAAAGTAAATATGATATGGATAAACTGACGGGGAAAAAATACAGACAAACTCCTGAAAGAAGATGATGTGAAAGGGGTGTTTACTTAGAGATTTCTGATCTAGATGACAGACAACATGTTACCTAGGCAACTCAGGCCATCAATATACTGTTTTAGATTTATACCTATGTCATACACACACACACACACACACACACACATATATATATATATAAATAAGAATACAAACAAGTAAGTTTGTATATTTCATAAAAATATTGGATACATATTTTCAGAATTTTGTTATTACTTTCTCTTACTGCCTTGGTAACAGGAAATATTACGATAGTTTCGAAAATGAGTTTTCACCAGGTGAAACGGTAAGAGAGAGAGGACACAAGTCCGACCGAGAGAAAACAGGCCCTCTCTGGTACTCTCTGACTTAAGCAGGCTAGAGTGGGAGAACCTGTATATAAGCCAGTGAGAATCTATACAGATATCTATCTATCAGATTCAACCATCATCGCATCGTGTCATATCTCCATTCTCACCCTTTATTCTATAAAATCATTACAAGTCCAGTGCAGTTTGTGTGAACTTATAGCTATATTATAACAGTGTCTTCATATCTCGTTGAATTAATCAAATCCAATTTCTCTCCTCATCAACTCCATTATAACCGGAAATACATGTTTTTGACGTTTCCTGTGTTGCAAAAACAATGTATTTAGCGAACAGTCTGTGTCTGTGCGTGTGTATGAACAAAATATCTTCAAAACGAAAAATCGCAGGAAGCTCATACTTAGTATTTCGTTTGTCCGCAAGGGGTATCTGTTGCTTGCAGTTACTTGGGGAGTAACTGCACTGTCCAGTGATGAGCATGTTGTCTGCAGCTAGAAAACAACGCTTGGAGGCTGGCAGTGCACTGAGAAGGCTCCGGGGGGCACAATAGATCTTTCAGGTTGCAGTGCAATAATCCCCTAAAACAATCTAATGTAATCTAGTATTTCGTTTAGCTACCACCACCACATTTTGACAAAAATCTCTCAACCGGAAGTGCGACTTTACTGAATTTTTTTTCTTCCAGTTTTCCGCAAGTGTTTTCCAAAATGGCTGCGACGATTTTCTTTAAACTTCTTTTACTATCTACACACATAAAGTGGCTTATCATTTTTTCAGGAAAATTGATTTCTGGAGAGTGGTTAAGAGGAGTGGGGGATCGAGGGAGGAAGGAGGAGGTGGTTAAGAGGAGTGGGGGATCGATGGAGGAAGGAGGAGGTGGTTAAGAGGAGTGGGGGATCGATGGAGGAAGGAGGAAGTGGTTAAGAGGAGAGGAGGATGTTAAGCTTTCCTCTCAAGCAATGGTATCCAACCTTTTTTTAGTCTTGCGTCTCACATTCTACCTCCTCAAGAAAGTCAAATCCCATTAAGGTACAAAGAAAAGCCCAGTTTTGTTCTAATTGGCACAGCAGTGGTAAGTAGGTGAGTTGTAGATGAATGACATTAACACTTGTTTAGGGTTTACTTGTATTAGATAAAATAATGTTATTATTATGAATATAAAAGTATTACAATGACAATATAAATCAAAATTGCCCTTTAATAGAAGCATTGCTCGCAAGGGGTATCTGTTGCGATCTCACGGGTTACTACAGCTCAGTACTCCATGCACTTCGTCAGAACAGTATATAATACACTTAAAATTACATGCACTGCACTTTACAGACAAGGACCAACACAGTACACAGGCTAGGGTCTCCGACCGTAGTTAATTGGCATAATTCAAAGGGATTAGCTTAGCGTTAGCGTGATGGATTAGCAACGCGGAGATTCCGAGTTCTAATCCAACATGCTGACCTTAGATTTTCTCTTCTTAGGAGACTCTACAGCTCACACTCTCCGGTGATGTGGGCAGTGTTGTCTATAGCTACAGTACACCGCTTGGAGGCCGGTAGTGCATTGAGAAAACTCCGGGGGGGGCTCACAATATATCTTTCAGGTCGCAATGCAATAATCCCCAATAACAATCTAATCTATCCTAATAGAAACATCACAAAATTAATGGGAAACTTGGGATCGTTTCTTTGAATAGATCAAACTTTGGTTTTGTAATATAAAAAAAGGGCAAGTCGTTGTTGTGGTTCAATACTGATGACGATTTCTTTCTTTTGTTTTTAAACTTATCATTACAGAAAAACCTGTTTCACAAAGATATGTAGAAGGAAACATAAATGTTTTTTTACGCAATATAAAGATTATATTATAACATGAACCGTCCAATAGTAGATACTGTTTATTACGAATACAGGAAAAGTACACCTTTTTTGATTGGGAGAATGTGTATATGGCAGGATTTATGATGCCATACTGTGAGATATTCAAAGGAAATATTACAGGATATTCAAAAGTGATGCGAGAAAAACTTTGTCATGTTAGGAAAATCACCAAATCGGCATGTCTGGGCAACCTTAGCGATATGTAATGGCGAATCCAGGTCCCAGTTAATAAGGCTTCAAAGAGTTCCATCACCAATATAATATTTTGAAGTCCTATAGAAGCCATGGCTATAATTCCAAATTTAAAAAAAAATCCGGAAGCCCCTCTTTACAGAATGGATTTTTGAGTATTTGGGGGGGGGGCTTTAAAACTTGGAATGCTACTGTACAGTTATTAACCTATCGTTTATATTTAGCGATTACACTTTTATATTACATTTTTTTGTAAAAATTGCTTTTGAAGAGTTTTTTAGCGGAATCTGTGACGTTTCATTTCAAATGATAGATTTGAATGTTGTTTTTTTTCTAGTCACTATCTTTTGGATGACATAAAACTTGGTAAAAAATTCCGAGTTTTTTAGAGAATTTGTCAATATTATAATGATATTACGGCAATAAGAGAAAATCGTTTGAGTTTACTGAGAAATACTAATTTTTTTGTTGTCTATGTTGTTTATTAAGTTAGTTAGTCTAAGTGGCAGTGAAGATATAAACCAGTTACCATGGTTACACCACCAATCTCTGACATCTTATTCTCTTCCAACAATTTCCGCCAGTCATGTCAAGTTGTAAAATGTAATAATAAATATAATTTTTCAAACTCACGCAGACATTTTTTACCTCATTGATCGCCCCAAAAATCTAACGCTTAAATTTCTATCTTGATCTTTTCAGAATATGGGAAATCGTTTAAAGAGTTACTTTTTTCTTTTTTAAAATCTGCTTTTTCTTAGAAAGTATAATGTTCTGTGGGATTCTTGGCATATGAAAACATTTTTGGACTTTTATATATATATATATACAGGGTGTCCCATTTAAACGGGCCACTTTTGAAATAACTCTTAAACGAAGAAAGATATCAAAAAAAGTGAACATATCGTTAGTTGAAGTATTTGCGCTCTACTTAATGATAGTGTTAATATTATTTGATTTTATTGCCGCCTTACACCTGAAATCGGTGATTGAAAGTTGCGATTTCCTTTTCATCCCCACTATTTACTACTGTATTGAAAACTGCCGTTAATTTCACTTCATATTTCGAAACCCTTGCCGCAATATTCAATCATAAAGATTCAATTTTCTCGTTTTTTTCCCTATTTCTTTGTTTCATAAACTAAAATTAAAAGCGGATTTTCTTATTAATTTCTAATAAATAAAAGAGTTCAAATGCTGACAACACTTAAAACCTATTTTAGAACCATAAGGGACTTAAAAATCAGGTAAAACAACATTAAAACAAAACAATATTGTTGGGGGTCAAAAGGAAATTGCAATTTTCAATCATCGATTTCAGATGTAAGGCGGCAATAAAATCAAATAACATTAACACCATCGTAAACTAGAGCGCAAATACTTCAACAAACGTTATGTTCACTTTTTTGATATCTTTGTTCGTTTAAGAGTTATATAAAAAGTGGCACGTTTAAATGGGACACCCTATATATGTGATGTGTGGGTCCCCCTATTTTGAGTGCCGGGACATGTCGGCGTGGAAGGTAATGAGGTGGCCAAAGAAGGCGCTGCATCTCCTCTCTTGGGGCCTGAGCCCTTTTGCGGAGTCAGCAATCAGGTATTCTCGGAAGAAATCAAGAAGGAGGAGATGGCGAGAAGAGCTCGTCCATGGAACACTCTCCCGGGACTGAGGCAGGCCAAGGTCTGTCTGGGAGGCTAAAACCAGGAAAGGTCGTAGGCCTGCATCAGTCTGAGTAAGAACAAGATCCGAGGAAGTCTACAAGGTCTGAGGAAGCTGGGCCTAGAAGACGATGGTGTATGCAGATTCTGTGGGGGAAGATGGAGGAAACTCCGATACATCTCACAGACTGCGATGCCGTCATCCAAAGAAGATATAATAAGCCTTGGTTGTTACCAGATAGGGGAGGAGGAAATATCCACCCAAGAACCCTCCAGGATTTTGAGGGTTCCTTAGGGAGCTCAACCTGGACAGGGTCTCTGGAGCAAGATCATTTACGGCTCTAGAGGAGGTACAATAGATCAACAAATTGGTCGCAGTGCAGAACCCTCAAAAAAAAAAATGGTGTGTATGTGTTTGAAACACTGACATGAACCTGTCTTAATTCACCCATTGCATAGTCATTGACAAATTTCCTTCAATTCTGGAGTTTTGACTAATCGCATCCTTGATATTACAAACAAAGGGGGGAATTGTATATTACTTATATTTCTAGATCATAATCAGTTATTAAATGTGATTAAACTGTAAACCACATGACCGCGCTATCATCAAAACGCAAAACAATTTGTTGGATAATTCATAGATAAAGTGAAATCATAAAAAAAAAAAAAAAAAAACATCCCCCAGAATACACCTAAATGACAAGATTTTAATAGTAAACAAATCAGATTACAAATTTTGTATTTTAAAAAGTCCCCTAAATGACATTCATTTCATGATTAAATGTGAAATCATTCAATTGGAAAAATGAGATATAAAATTGACATGTGCGATTGTTTGATACACGTACAAATATACAAACACAAATTAAAACAATAAATACATTTCATTCAACTGAGGTATCTTTCTATATATATCTTTCTGTCCATCTAGATTCATATCATTAATAACAATTGATTAATCAAATATTGAAATCTCTTTTGTTCAATCAAAACTTTGTATGTATATATATACATATATAAAATAATTGACAACCATGATAATGCAATGTATAAAACAAAATGGAAATTAAATAATTCAATTTAAAATATGGACACTGAGGTTTCTACATTTTTCTCGTATCAAAAAATCTCGGGTTTTTTACCGGAAATACATTTTGAGGTATCTCAGTAAGAAACAAAAATGTTTTTAACAAATGTGTGTATAGAATATCTCAAAAACGAAACAAAAAGTAGCAAGAAACTCAAATTTGATATTCCAAATTAGATACAAACCGAAGTATTTAACATATTAGATTTTTATAAAGATTTACATGAACCGGAAGTGGGGACTTTATTGAATGTTTTTGTTTGCGATTTTTTTTTTTTCTGTAATCGACGCTAATGATTTTCTTTAAACTACTCGTCTTTATAAAAAGAAAAGAAAATTGTAGAATAATTGGTTTTCCTATCACTTCTAGCATTTTTTTTTCGTATTTACGGGCACCCTCTATCGATACGATCGCTATAATTCCTCTTTTAGCAATACCGTAGAAAATTTTTTAGACGAAACTTTCATGTCGACTCCATTTTGATATTTAAGGTCTAATTCGTATCTTCGTATTTTATCTAAATGGAACAAATGTTTTTTTTTCTATTACAAAAACCAGAGAAGCTGAAAATCTATTTTACCTAAAAAACTTGGTCTATCCGGTGATTTTTAATTTAACCCCACTTTTTTTTTTATACATAGATACGTATCGTATATCCAGTTTATTTTGAAAATCTACTTTTGAAAAACCCTTTACCTATAGGGGGCCTCGATGCAGCAGGCGTAGCCTTCCCAGAATGGTGAACGGGAGCAATTAGTAAACGATTACCTAATTGAGGAAAATATTCAGTCAATTATTTGTATTTTAGTAAAAATAGATGGAAAAAACAACAAAGTTGTAAATACACACGAAAATAATTTGCGACGAGACTAATTGAGTAGCAGTTTTAATGAAAATAATAGCTGGTAATTTAAGACAATTTACCAATTATTTATTTACTAATTGGATGAAAGTATATTACATCTACCTCCCACTTGTTAGTAAAATATTTATGGATTCAATAAATAAATAAATAATTTTTATTTTCTCTCAATGCTGAAATATTGAAAATGTTTGGAAATTTTTCAAACCCTTATATTTCAACGGAAATACGTTGTTTTTTGAGATCCTTTGATTAAGAAATAAAAAAAATAAAAGGAGTATTTTAGAAATCGTTCATCTTTATTTATTTCTTATATTCTGGAGCAACATACCGCAAAAAAAAAGGAAAATCGTTGTCAATTTTCAACCGTGAAATCATATTTATTCAATGGTTTTTCTTTTACTGAATTCCTAACCTCCAAAAAAAGGCTGGTAATTTAAATAATTTACCAATTAGAGAAGATAAATTGGGAAAATGGGGGGGGGGGGTTATAAGGGAAGAGTAGCGCTAAGCTTTCCTCTAAAGTACTACTCAGTACAATGTATGGTTTTTAACCACCTAAAAACGGGGCCAAACTGGGAGATCCCGGTTCACGGATGGGTCCAAAATGGCCTGCGGAACTGGAGCGGGAATATATGGACTTTAGCCGGAGGTATGCATTGCGAGCCCTCTCGGTGGATACTCCACGGTTTTCCAGGCTGAAGTTTATGCAATAAAGATCTGTGCTGAGGAGAATTTGCGTATGGGCTCTAGGAATAGAGAGATATGCATCTTTACGGACAGCCAGGCTGCGCTGAATCACTTCGGGCATTCAGAATTACCTCTTCCCTGGTCAGGTAGTGTAGAGACTCCCTGGAGGTATTATCCCGGCACAACAAAGTTCGGCTAGTATGGGTGCCGGGACATAAGGGGATTAAAGGTAACGAAATAGCCGACCAACTGGCCAGGGAAGGAGCGAATAATCCCTTCTGTGGGCCGGAACCTGTTCTGGGAATAGCCAAAAGTATGGCGAGGGCGTCTCTGAGAGAATGGACTCGGAGAGGGCATAATCGTCACTGGCGGCTAAGTACTGGGGCAAAACACGGCAAAATGGTCATGCTAGAGCTGTGTAGAAGAAGAACCAGAGACACCCTGGGTCTAAGCAGATATCAGATTTTTCTGATAACGGGCCTGTTTACTGGGCATGATAGGTTCAAGAAACATCTGCACAAGGTGGGATTGGTGGATTCAGAGGCTGAGTCAGGAGGAGGAGGAGACGGCCTCTCACTTGCTGTTTGATTGCGTTGCAATCGGCAGATTGCGGTACGAGATCTTCGGCACGTTGAGATCGGAGAAAATCATACTCCAAGAAGGACTGGTGGGGAAGGTTCTGGACCTCATGAAGTGGGGGGCTTCCTCTACTGGGTTTCGAGGGGTTGGCACAATAAGCATCAATGGAAGGCTGCAGTGCCTGGGTTTGAGTCCTCCCCCCGTGTCATTCTAATTCTAATTCTACCACCTATAATACATTCATATAGATTAGAATCATAGCAAGAATTCCAAATTTTAAAATAATTCGAAATACTGAAAGTGCCGTTCTACAGAATAGGTTTTTCAGAATTTTCTCGATGTGATAGGGATACATGGAAGCTTCCTTCCGCCATGAATGACATTCAGTCTTCTAATAATATTTCCATCTTGACTGCGCTAGCAAAAATGGTTATATCTTTTTATGTTAATGATGAGACGAGTAACCAAGTAGGTAGAAACTAAAATATATGAGTATTATAACTGCTGTCTGTGGCTGAGGTACATTTATCTACCTAAGACAGGTAGTAGTTAACTATGTCCTCATAAATAACAACTGACAAATTTAACGTCACAGAATTTCCTGGAATTTAATATCTGTACAATTAGCAGTCTACGTTTAAATAAAGTCATAAAGAAAATTCAAAAAGGCAAAGGAAAAAAAACACCTTAAAATCTACACTGTAAGGACCCTATTTCCAGTTAGGTATTTTCTCTTTTTTTTCAAATTTAGAATTCTAGCAATAATGCTACTTGTGGCTAGATGATAGAACCATTACATTGTACTGGAGTGGTACTTTAGAGGAAAGCATAACGCTACTGCCCCCCTCTCCCCTCAGAACACCCACAAAGTTATGAATTTTTGTCCTGGGAAAATGTTTCAGTTAAAAGTGCTATGCATGTAGTCTACGAAGTTTAAAGAAAACAATCGGAGCCGGTTCCACACACTAAAAAAAAAAATACGCCCAAAACCGGAAAAGAAATATTCGGTACAGTCATAACTTTCCGGATGATGGATTTTGACCAAAACTTTCGAGTCAGATGCTGTGGTGGTAATGGCATCTAAACCGGAATACCAAGTTTGTGAGTTTCCAGGTAATTTTTCGTTTTTGAGATATTTTGTTCACACATACACACACAGATCTATCTTGCTTTCTCTTACTGCTGTAAGAGAAAATGGTAAGGTTAGAAAATTCTGTCTTTTATCAATTTAATTTAATTTATTCCATCAAGCGGTTCCAAAGATAATATAAATTGAGATAAATTTTTATTTAGAATTTTGCATATCCTTTTTTTTTTTTAAATTGAAGTATAATTTTATGTTTCGTAATGAAAAAATAAATTCTAATTTAACGATGTGGATGTTCTAAATTAGAACAGAGGAGACGATGGGATAGAAGAGTAAAAGTGAATGCGGATGGTGGGTGTTATGAAATCGGGTCGTTGCCACACCTGGCCACGCTAAACCCTATAATGAGCATGCCCGCTCGCTCTCTCTTTCCACCCAGCCATTATGTAAACTATATAGAGGGTACTGGTTCTGCGTTATACATAGCGGCCCTTATTGAAACTAGCTACACTGTCCTGTTATCTTGAATTTTAAACATGGTAGTTACCAAGCTGCTAGCTTGTTTGATAGAAAATATCTTAATCAAAATTCTGTCTATTTATTAATAAACATATAAAAAAAAAAAAAAAGAGAGAAATTTATTATATTATATTAATTTTTAAATAAATAGCTAAAATAGTAAAATAATAAGCTCCGTACCGGCGGGACTGAAAAGGAAATATTTCACAACTTTCTTCAAAGTTCCGACATTATGCAAAATTTGTCTTTAAAAATCAAAAGGATGACTAAAATCCATTCAGTGAAGTTGCCGTTGATGCATTTTGTCCAAAGACTTCGTGTCAGATGCGATCATACTAACTAAAAATGAAATATCAAGTTTGAACACCTTGCGCGTTTCAGATATTTACGACATTTTTTTAAGAAAGCACCATACAGGGACGAGATCATTAACGGTAACGCACTAGACTAACAACGTGAAGATCTCGGGTCGAGTCCAGAAGTGCTTGCCTTAGATTTTTCTCGCCTTAGCAGCTTGGGCAGTGTTGTGTCTAAGAAGAGAACACTGCCCAGTGCTGCAGGGCAGTGCATTGAAGAAGGCTCCAAACTTTGGGATTGCTACAATGGGACCAGAGAGGCTTTGCCTTTCCCACAATCACAAACACCCACCCAGATACATAATACGTACACATATATTTATAAAATAATAATAATAATAATAATACAATATTAATACTTGCTCCTATATAATCAAGTATCACATCTAGGTATATAAGAGATAAGTGATTGGAATTTAATCCAGATAAGAAATGTAATTTAAGGTTACAATAATGCTCAGAATGATGTGCGAATGATGCATGATTTGAATTAATTATAAAGATATAATATTTTTTTTTTTTAATTTAAGGCGCGTCAACAACTATAGTCATTGGCGGCGTCCGGAGCCTTCTCAGTCCACTGTCGGCCTCCGGACAGTGTCCTTTCGTTACACATAACACTGTCCATCACCGGACAGTGAGCTGTAGAGGCTCCTAGGAAGAAAAAATCTAAGGGTAACACAGCTGGACTCGAACGCGGGTCCTCCGCGTGGGAGTCCAGTACGCTAACCACTCAGCTATACCCTTCCCTGATATATTTTATTATTCTATATTATTGTTTAAAAGGTACTTAATAATAAGTATTTGTATATTTTATTTTATTTTCTCATTATATTTGATTCTTATTATTATTTATTTATATTTAATTTATTATAATAAATTATATTACATATATCATTAGCGATGCAAAATTTTTTAGCAGTTGCTTTTAATTTTAGATAGGTTTGCCAAATTAGTCGCCTCTCTCCCTTTCATTGGTCCCGAGCCTGCTGTTGGCGTGTCTTCTGGCACATGTCTGTCAGGATTCCAGACATGGACAGCTAAATAGGACATTCATCCTTATTGATGAGCTCAGTTGGTTTTCGGCAGTCCAAAATGCTCATCGGGGGTCCGGGCAAGGCCATTAATGGGACGTTGCTGTGTTTTTCACGGAGCGCTCCCAGGCATCTGGTTGGATCTCTTACTGGACATTGTAGTTTAAGGAGACATCTCTACATAATGGGGCTCATGCCAGATCCATTTTGTAGAGTTTGTGAGACAGAGGAGGAAACACCCATCCATCTTATGACTGGTTGCTTGGGTTGTGAGGAAATTTGGTTCAGGACCTTTGGTTGGACTAGGATGTCTGTGGAAGAGCTTGGGCTATTTCCGCTTAAGGTTATTGTCCGATTTATTCGGACTGCAGTGAATCTAAGATGGATTAATCCGGGTCTGGATTTTTGTTATAGACCCGGTTTGTTGTTGTTTTTCTTTGGGTAGCTATATGGGCCCAGTGAGGATTTGGATAGCGTAGGGTTTCCCTCCCCACAGACAAATAATAATAATAATAATAATAATAATAATAATTTTAGTGTCATCATTGCATTATATTTTTTCTTTTTAGTGTGTTTTGTTTTATTTAATTACTCAGTGTTACTCTTTATTTTAAATGACAGTATTACGATCGTGTCAAATTTTAGAAATTAATAATTCACCGGACATGCATGTTTTGAGGTCCCTGAGTTCGAAAAAAATTTTTTTTTAGCGAATAGTCTATACAATACTATAGATATATTTTATTTCTATGGTTAGTGTAACAAATTTAATGAAATCCGGTGGTGTTTTTTTATTTTTGGATAAAATTGTAGAAAAAGTGAAATAACCGGGTAAAAACGCACTTCCGGTCAACCGATTTTCTTCACACTCTGCATTTTGACAACATATTTAATACTAATTAGTATTATTTAAATAATAGAGTTCTATAACAAACTATAATTGAGGAATAGAATAAGATGTCGTACTTTTATTTAAAATTTATTTGGTAGGGAAATAACCTCGCTGTGGGGAAATACCGTAAAAAAAGAAAGAAAAAGATTCATTATACTGCATGTTTGTTGCATATTATATTCATTTACGCTATTATCAGTATTATGATAACAAAAAATGGTTATAAAACATGGACAACAAAAGCAGTAAACTGCATGTGATAAACACAACATAGCATAACCTAAGAAGTATAGATGCACATACGATATCTTTAGTATTATAGATTTTATCGTTCATTTAAAAATATTTTTTAGGCTACATGTTTTGTTTTTTTTGTTGCGAAATTATTAAATTTGTCATTCTATAAATATTTTGTTGTAATTTTCTTTTATTGTCGTTTCCGCACTCAAAATTTGACATTCATAATACCTATTTTGTCAGGCCGACAAATGGCACTCATCGACGAGTAAAAAAAAAAAATCATGAATGAACAGTATTAGAATGAACAATAAGCGACCACCAAACTATTCAATGAAACACTTTATTAAAAACAATCTAAAGAGAGAATTGGTTTTTTTATTTAACGTAATCATGAGTAAATTAATGCAATTGTTATGTACTGCCTGCAGCATAATACCCACTTACTGGGTGGTTGTCAAGGAGAGTAATTGTTTAGTTCGAATGTAAACACAACAGTCAGGCCTGCAACAAATTTTTAAATAATATCTTTCACAATGAACCATATATATAAAACACTGAAAAAGCCGAGCCTAATTACGACGATCTAATTTATACCAAATAAATATTATGAGATGTAACAATTTATTTACAAAATTAAATTATTAGTGTCAAAATTAATGGCATGGAGGTGAGAAAACTAACCTTAGAAACTATAAAATCTGAGTATAATGTCGGAGGGATCAATGGGAACAGCATTTTTGTCATTATTTTTAACTTATTTCTGAGCAGTGTAATGATGCTTAAAATGTTTTTACAAGATGTCTGTCAATCTGTCTGTTTTTGTGCGGCAATCATGCACAAAGCTCGTTAAAATTCAATATTCCTGCAAGAACAACAGCCATTTTCACAATGGACCGCCTATTCATATTGGCGTCAGGAATAGTGTTTGAGAGAGAGCTTCTATAATAAAAGGGTCGGGCGAGCTTTTGTGAATCAGTCGATTTTAGGGAAACCAATTTTGACTGGATGGGAGGACGATTTTCCGCAGGAGTTTAGATGGTAGAAAACTGAATACAGTAGGGATTGGGACGGTTCTTTGTTCTTCATATTTCAATGCGCAGATCAGTTGATTTATTGGGTCTAACAATTATTTTCATTTTCATAGCCAAGATCAAGCAGCACAATTTATTACCATAAAGCGATAAACCTAGAAAAGAGTTACACTTTAGATTGGACACAAAGTTAGAGAAACAAAATTAGGATATTCTGACACAAAGAATCCCAAACATCCACATTTTGTTCAAAAACAAAACCTATCAATTACAGGAAATTCAGAGAAAGGAACACTGGGTTTCTGGAAATGATTTTTTTTTTTTTTTTGGATATTCCGGAATAATCTTGCCAGCCTGAAATAAAGAATAAATTAGGAGTCCAAGAATGCGGCTTCCGAGAACTCCAACAGTCACAGAAAATATTGGAGATAGGACGTAACCTGACTTTTTGAAAATATATTTTTCAGAAGGTTGGTTTCATTTAAATTTCCAATGAAATTACTCTTTATGAAGATATTTAGGGGTGTTAGGAAAAAAGAAGTTTCCAGTCTGTCTGGAAGAGTTATTCACTGATTTATATGTTAAGAAAAAAAGTAAAATAAGATTTAGTAATCTAGTCAGTAATAACTGCATTGACGAATTTCTAGCTTTTATTAAAAAGTGGAACTTTGACAAAATTGTAAAAGAAGTGGTAATTTAATATGTAAGTGAGACGGGGATTATCAATTGATAAGGACATTAACCGGAAATGTGCTCACATTTTTCTAGATTTGTATGGGGAAAAAAACAAGTGGCTGATCATGCGAAACGCAAGAAGTCGAACCATCGTGTAGATGATTGTGATATCTATGAAAATGACGTCTTTAAATTAGGCCATATTTGAAGTGATTTGATGACGTAGAAGATCCGCCAGGAGCCCTTAACTAAGTCATTAAACGAAATAGTATTCCGACTCAAAAAAATTCTATCCAGAATCCCCATTTCGCCCAAAAAACAAGACGTATCAAATATAGGTTTTTGTAGTGGAACAAGAAATGCAAGAAATATAAAAATATATTTAATTTGAAAAAAAAATCAAAATTAAGAAGAATATTGACATTCCCTTGCAAAAGGACAAGCCAGGTAGAACAAGTCCAGTTACTGGGAGAGTTCATGAACCTTGATAGCATTGTACTACCCCCTTCTTCTCACAGGGGAAGAATTGAACGAACAATTAGAAGAGAGTTTTGTTGTAGACAGCGAGGAGAACACATCAGGACTGTGCCAGTTTTAAGTTATAACATAAGAGTTTTTTCCAACTAAATTCAGTAAATTAATTAATATTGCTTGTTATTGAATAGCATTTAAATATCTTTAAAGAATATATTTAATTTAATCTACCAGCGTTTTCTTAATTATTCTTATTACTTCTCTCTTAAACATATATACTTACAAGCCCTTTTACTAAACCGCTCGTGCTACATACTAACCACTATACTACAACACATCACACCAATAACATTTCAGTTTGCCCTTTCAGTTAAACCTTTCATTATAAAGAATAAAAACAACTATAATGTCTAAAAGTATAACTTGAATTAAAACATGAAAATATAAATTGAAATAAAGTTGTAAAGTTGGACCAAATAAAGAAGAAGTGTGAAAGTAATAAAAGAAATAAAAATAATAATAATAATAAAAGCAATAATTGAATGAAGTAATAAAAAAGCATTGGTATTGAATGGGGCACTATTTAAAGTAAAGAAATGGTTATAGCAATAAAAATTGCGAATTCTAGTGGTACTGCCATAATTCTTGTATTATCTAAACTGGGTGATAAATCACTAGAATAAAAAAGGAAATAAAGAAAGAAAGAGAGGAGAATAAATATATATATATATAATGTAATGTTTCATCTTGAAAATGTAAGGAGGTGGTATAGTTTGGAACTATTTTATTATCAAACTTCATATTTTGGGGCAAGGTTACAACTATGAGTTAGGGTGTGGGCAATC
Organism: Triatoma infestans; assembly: GCA_011037195.1. Taxonomy (NCBI): domain Eukaryota; kingdom Metazoa; phylum Arthropoda; class Insecta; order Hemiptera; family Reduviidae; genus Triatoma; species Triatoma infestans. The sequence goes on from JAAEAF010002066.1 coordinate 34,924, forward strand.
AGGTTTTCAAGATTAATTTATTCTGTAAATAATAGAATAATAAATAACAGTAAGATAAAATAAACTGGAACTTTAAGGGAAAAAACATAACCCCACCCGTACCCAAGAAAAGTCTTCTTGACTGAATCTTGAATGAATTTTACCGGAAAAAATGTTTAAAAAAAAAAAATTATAGTTCTTTATATGTATGTGTAAATTAATATATGAAGTTTAATGAAAAATATTTGCAGCCATTTTGATGACACCATCACGAATACGGAACTTCCGGTCAATTGGACAACAATAGCTTTGAACCGAACACACTTCATTATTACTACAGTTCTTGCATAATTAATTCTACAACTTCAAAATTAAAAAGTTATTGTTGCTTTTTTAGGATTAACATAACTTTAAAACAATATAATTTGTCAAGAAATTCTAATTATTTACGTTTATATAAGGAACGTGAAGGAAGGAATTTTTTTTATTACTATAACAATAAAATTAGAAGGGAGGGGGAGTTAAGTATCAACAGTGGTTATGTAAAACTATAAAATTAAAACAAATTATTTTTATTAAAGTGAATTTATAAGAATTCCAAGGAATAAACTTTGGCCTTCTGACTAGGGGAGTAAGAGAAGGTAAAAAAATCTACATTAGATTTATACAAGCAATTTTTTCCCAAATGGGCAACTCCGAAAATACCCAGCTTCTTCTTTAAAACCTTACAATTCCAAGGAGGTGAGAAAGTAGCCTTACTTATAAAGTATGCTATATGAATTTCATATTCACGTCTTTAATCGCCATCAAGAACAATAAAAAAAGTTTTTCTAAAATTCCAGGTATGAAAAAAAACGATTAACCATAAAAGTTAAAAATCTTTCTACGCTTTTTACTTGCTCTTGTTACTGCCTTTGAGGAAGGAAGTAATTGTTATCGTGTCAAATTTTCGTAATTGAAAATTCGTATTTCACCAGAAATAACTACATGTTTTGAGATGATCCCCTAAGTGAATAAAAAAATGTTCTACACGTGTTTTATTCTATACGAAAAGATCTGTACATGTTCTATTGCTTGAATAGAATATTTCAAAAAAATGAAAAGTCGCAAGAGTAGCTGAATCTTGATATTTCGTTTAGGTCTCACCATTGACAAGTGACAGTTAGATTTGGGTCAAACTAGACCAATTCGGAAGTGTGACTTAACCGAGTTTTTTGTTGTTATGTTTAATTTTTCCCGAGTTTTATCGTAAATATTGCTCCAATAATTTTCTTTGAAATTCATTTATTAATCTATCATCTATAAATGCGTTTTTTTTTTAGTTCTACGGTAGTATTAGCTTTAAGCTTTCCTCTAAAGTATCACTTCAATATAATGTATGATTCTATTACTTATTGTAACGGCAAGAGAGAGAACACAAGCCCGACCGAGAGAAAACAGACTCTCTCTGGTAATCTCTGACTTAAGCAGGCTAGAGTGGGGAGAACCTGTATATAAGCCAGAATCATATCTCTACTCCCACCATTTTATTCTATAAAATCATTGCAAGTCAGTGCAGTTTGTGTAACTTATAGTTATATTGTAACAGTGTCTTCATATCTCGTCTAATTAATCTAACCTAATTTCTCTCCTCATCAACTGCATTATACTTATATATTGGGGTATCCTCTTCGCTCTTCTATTGAGAATTCAGATCCGAAGAGCGCAAAATCAGGCATCTAATGAATCAAATGTCAGTTACTCCTCAATTAGGACAGACTAGAAAGGGAGAGTTCGATTCATATAAACAGAGCGATAGCTGAAGAGTTCAGAGGACAGTTTACGACATTTTACAACCGTGCAATCAGTCAGCAACCTATCTCTCTCTACCTTCTAATTACTCAGCCAGTCTGTCTCTTTATATTTCTCTCGCTACCTAACTACTATTTTACTGCAAAGTCCTTGCAGTTTGTGTACATTATTCATTATACAGTGTTCAGTATATATTCTAGTTTACTTTTCTAAAATCCATTCTCTCTAATTCTCCCTCCTTTTCACATCTATTACACTTATATAAATTGGATATACTTGGAATAAAAGCATTGCAAGAGTGCCAAATTATAAGTGAATCGGTTAACTGAAAGTGCAACTTTACGGAATAAGTTATTGAGTTTTAAATTTTCTGCAATAAAAATTTGCTTTAAACTTGAAAGCTAAATTGCACAGATATAAACGTATCACATTTATTTGTAACATTTCCCCAGAAAAATGGATTTTTGAAGAGTTTTAGAAAGCCCAGAAAGTTATGTTAAAAATTTAAACTACCAGTATACAAGCTTTGCTGAAGATATTTAGACACAGAATGTCTAATCACCTCAGTCAGATAAACCATATGTAATTATAATTTATATCCATCTGAGTGCAGGGGTCCAACTTAACATTTAGTCCAAGTAAAAAGAATATTATTCAATTAATAATAATTCTATAAATTTCAGTAAAAAAAAAAAAAAAAAAAATAGATGTAAGTCATGTAATTGTGTCACACCAGATAATCGATTCTATTCAATACTATTTACCTACTTATAACCATTTTATACTCTAATATCTACGTATTTGTTTACAGTTATCAGAACTAAATACTGTTTAGTTATAAAAAACACACACACTCACACAACACACAGTCGTAATAAATCTAAATCTTTATGACTAAGTTCATTTTTAGTTTATGAAGTAAAAAAAAAAAAAAAAAAAGCTAAAAAACAGAGCAAGGAAAAAACATCACGAACAGGAAAACAAAATCTAAATAAATAATAAATAAAATAAAAGTAAAAAACAAAAAAAAAAAGCAGGGATAAAATATATTTTTGTTATGTTATGAATTATTGTAGGAGAAAAGGAAGAAGCATCAGTCAAGTCAGTCAGTCAGTCCGTTGTGTGTGTGCCATCATCAGTGTGACAAGCGGAAAGGATTTTGCGCCGTCGTCGTATATAATCAACAAGTGAACTTGCTAGTATGTTCACATTTGTTTTTGTCGTTCTGTTTTATTTTTTTATTTATTTTTTTATTTTTGTCTGTATATTGCTATTTATTCCATTTATATAGCTGTCTATATACTCGACACTTGTTTTTATTTTTTTTTACTTTTTTACATTTACTTATGTTTAATAACCATTATTTACAATATTATTGCACTGAAATGTGAAAATATAAAGTAATACCTTCCCTCTTTTCCTCATTTAACTCCCCCTCCCATGGCGCAACAGCGTGGTAAGCAACGCCGTTTAGAGTACCGGCCTTCGCTACCTAGAGCGCTACTAACTGTAGCTTCCCACTTTTTATCACGATGGTGGTCAACACAAACCTTGTCCTCACGGGAATCGAACCCTGAATTCTCGCACGAAAGGCGAGTGCGCTGGCCACTAGACCAACGCGTGAGGACTTCCTCCAAAAAAAAAAAAATTGACGATTTAATATTATTAAATAATAAATCAGATGTGAAACAATCACACTACTTTCTCTTACTTGCTATTAATACAATAATATATAAAACGATAAATTTTACTAATTTGTCTAAAAATAAAGGCAGTGATGGTGGGTAGACAATTATCTATCCAAGCAGACTGGAGTTGATTCAATGTTATTAGCGTTCTCTTCTAGACTACTTGCATGGGTAGATACTTGCCCCTCCTCCATTTCTATATTTATGCTAGGATAAATGAGTGAAATTTGAAAGTTTAAAGCAAATTTATCATTTTATATATAATTAATAGCATTAAAAGAAAGTTGTATGAGTGTTTCACACCAGATTTTTTTCCTTTACTTTCCAGAAGGTGTATTGGCTCAAAGAGGCGTAGCGCTTGGTCCCCTCTCCCCACAAAATCATAATAATAAACTCCTTCGCTAATAATAGTTTCGTGGAAGAAGCCAAAAGTTGGCAACTACTCCCCCCACGTGGATGCGAACGAAGTTACTAAACCGCCATCTTGGAAAAACTAATAATTCAAAGTGGCTTGCTAGTAATAAACAAAGACTGTATAAATAAGTGAAACACTCTGTAAATATAATCTCCAATAAAGTGTTAGAATTTCTATGTTGCACAATTATTATTATTATTATTATTATTATTATTATTATTATTATTATTATTATTATTATTAATAATAATAATATAAACCCCTTACAGTTCTTAACAATATTGTTTTAAACACTATACTAAAAATGATTACACTATTTGTAGAGAAAGTAAACTTGTAACAATGAGATTGAACATAATATAAAGAGTCAAAAGTACATACAACCAGGGTCATAACTGACTATAATACCCATCTTGGATATAAGATCATCGCACTAGTAAACAAGTAAATCGTCTTACCACAAGAACAGTTTAAGTTTCAAGGTGTATATTGTCTGTTTCTATGTTTAGTTAATGTGTATTAGGTAAAGTAGAGAGAGAGGCCATCTTAGTATGGAACACCCAATAAGAGATTATGTTTGCCTTATAACAATGAGCTGCCGACTAAAACTTAACAGGGCATTTCCTCTCTCTCTCTCTCTCTCTCTAGAATGTTATTAAGTCCAACTAATATATATATATATATATATATACTGAAATGTCGTTATTTCACTAACTGTTCAAAGTTTTGGAACCCCCTTCTAATTTTGTAAGATATTCAACTAAACAATTCAATTTAATGAATGTGTCAATTGCTAAGTATAATTAAAATTAATATTAAATGAAAATAATTTAAAACGGTTAATCATTTTTCCATATTTCCACAATCCAAGTCCATTTACTAGTTATGATTCATTAGTGTTTCGTTTTTTACTTTCTCTTACTCCTAATAACAGGAAGTATTGTAAATTTTCGATATTGAGTTTTCACCGGAAATATCCGTTT
>JAAEAF010002067.1:0-16668 GCA_011037195.1 Triatoma infestans
CTCCGTCCGGGCCCCCAATGAGCATTTTAGACTGCCGACAACCCACTGCACTCATCCATAAGGATGAGTGCTGTGAGGTCATCCACGTCTGAAAGCCCGACAAACATGTGTCAGAAGATACACCAACAGCAGGCTCTGGACCAATGAAAGGGAGAGAGGCACCTAATTTGGCAAACCTATCCACCTCCTCATTCCCAAAAATTCCCATAGACCTGGAACCCAGACCAGAAGCACATCCTTTAATGAAGAAAGATCTTCCAGTCTTCTAGAACATTCCAACACCAATCTGGAAGTGAAGACACATGAATTAAGCGCCTTCAACGCAGCCTGGCTATCCGAGCAGATACAGACACCTTTTAAATTAGTGTTACGCACCCTCTCATCCAAAATACAGCAAAGAATTGCATAAACCTCAGCTTGGAAAACGGTGGCCCACTTACCAAGAGGCGCTACCAAATGATCTCCCGTCTCAAAATAGATGGCAGCCCCAGACCTACCCATCCATCCTGGAACCGTCCGTGTAGCATCGGAGATAATTCTCAGGAATCACACCAGACGGACCCAGGGTTAACCAATCTTCCCTAGAAGGCAACCTCACCCTGTAGGAATGACCAAAGACAAAAGTCTTCAAATTCCTATCAGAAGGGAAACCTGTAATGGGAATCCTTAAAAGCATCTCACGATAAATGGTAGAATGACCATATCGCTTACCCTGCCAAAAACCTGTCTGTTTAATTCTATAACAGGCTTTCATTGCCTGGTTTTTCACCTCCACCAAAAGAGGTGGAATCCCTAACAAAGTCTCCATAGATGCGGTCGGTGTCGTCCGAAACGCTCCAGTCACCGCCAGACAAGCCAAGCGTTGGACTTCTTCCAACAGCTGCCTAGCAGATCGTGTTTCAATGCGACGCCACCACACCAAAGCCGCATATACCAATCTAGGTTTAATGACCATACAATAAATCCAGAACATCATCTTGGGAGTGATTCCCCAGTTCTTACCTACAACTCTTCGACATTGCCAAAAGGAGATTATCGCCTTTTGATGTTGTGTCTTAACATGCTCCGACCAGTTCAATTTACTGTCGAGAACTACCCCAAGGAACTTCACTGATTTGCTAACCGGTATGGAAGTACCTAACAACCTAGGAGGTGTAAAACCTACTATCTTCCTTCTATGAGTAAATAGAATTGCCTGGGTCTTAATAGGATTAATAGAAAGACCCTTATCCTGTGTCCAACAATACACCATGTTAAGGGCGCTTTGCATTAGGTCCGAAATGGTGGACAAACAGCGCCCTAACAATAAAATAACACCATCATCGGCATATGCTTGCACATAAAATCCCGATGAATTCATCCTATCCAAAAGGTCATCCATGACGACGCACCACAACTTAGGTGAGAGACAACCCCCTTGAGGGCAACCTCTCCCCACTTGTACTATCACGGTGCGCCCGCCAAGGGAAACCTGTATAACCCTACTCCTAAGATAGACACCTATCCAATTGATTAAGACGGGATGTATACCTTTTCGTACCAAGGCATCTTCCAGAGCATCAAACGATACTCTGTCAAATGCCCCCTCAACATCACAGAAACACCCTAGGGCATATTCTTTTATTTCCAAAGCAGATTCTATCCTACCGACGAGACAATGCAATGCAGTCTCTGTCGACTTACCCACAATATAAGCATGTTGGTTAGGATGGAGTGGATGATCCCTTAATGGGCCATCAGTAATATACCTATCCACCAACCTTTCCAAAGTTTTCAAGAGGCAAGACATAAGACTAATGGGTCTAAATGCCTTGGGGTCGGAGTAGTCATTTCTTCCCGGCTTGGGAATAAAGACTACACTTACTTCTCTCCATAATGTTGGTACATACCCAAACATCAAACATCCTTTAAACAATCTTAACAATACCTTCGTCAGCACGTCCCCACCCTTTTGCAACAGACAAGGATAAATCCCGTCCGGTCCAGGTGACTTGAAAGGTGAGAAACTTTGTACTGCCCAACTAACTCTATCATGTGTGACAACCTCATCTAAGGTGGATACATCTTCAAGATCCCATCTCCTACCACCCACCAAAGACGAAGCAGCATTTAAACCAATATTATCCGGGAAGTGAGTATCAAGCAAAAGCTGCAGTGTCTCCCCTTCCCCCCCTGTAAAGGAACCATCAGGGTATCGTAGGGTACCTAACTGACTGTCCCTATCCTTACTAAGAATCCGTACCAATCTAGATGATTCCTGGAACGAATTTATATCCTCACAAAAGGATCTCCAGGAATTCCTCTTGGCTCTCCTCAGAGCATATTTATATGCTCTTTTAATACTGTTATAACTACCCCTTGATTCCGAAGAATCAGCAAGGACAGCCTTCCTGTATGAGCCCCTTACCTGTCTCCTTAGTTTTTCCAACGAAGAAGACCACCAGGAATTCTTACTATCCTTAACCACCTTGGGATGACAAGACTCCTCGAATGAGGATCTAACGTGTTCATGAAGAATACCAGCCTCCCTTTCCAATTCCTCTATGCCATCAGGGGCTTCTGATTGGATAGTCAGTTTATCTTCAATAATTCTAGAATATAAACCCCAATCCAGGGTAATTAACTAGCCAGGGTAATTGGATCAATCCCCAGACTAAACCTAATCATCCTGTGATCGGAGATGGAAGCCTCAGACTCACCCTCCAATCCTTAATCAGACCACAAAAATTCCTAGAAGCAAGGGAAATATCAATAACCTGTCTTCTAATCCTAGTAACAAAAGTGGGTTCAGTACCCCTATTCAGGACCTCTAATCGCGTGCCCACCAGGAAATCCATGAGAGCGCGACCCCTACCATTGGTGTCGCTACTGCCCCAGACAACATGATGTGCATTCGCGTCACATCCTATTATAATAGGTATGTCATTGGTCTCCGAATACCGAACCAAACCCATGAACTCCTGAGGAGGTGGAGAGGGGCCATCATAGGGGAAGTAAGCCGAAGCCACAACTACGTCGCGACGACGCCCACCAACCCCCAGTCCAACCCTCACCGCCACCAAGTCCCGAGAGCAGAACTGTCGAAGCAGGACAGCGTCGACACTCCGACTGGCAAGAATACATGCCCTAGGAATGTCCCCGCCATCCGCCACGAACAGTCTGCCATCAACCACACTCAATCCTCGAACCAAACCTTTAAAGGCATAAGGTTCTTGTATTAAAATAAAATATGTATGCAACTTAGCAATACAACGGCATAAGTTAGCCGTTGCATCTTTGCTATGCTGCAAGTTAACCTGAACCATTTCTACCCTGTCAATCATAATAATAAGTCAACTAATGTGAGAAATGGAACTTCTGACAAACTTGATAGCAGGCAGGAACAAAAATAAATGAATAATAATAAAATAAATAAATAAACAAATAATAATAAAATAAATAAATTTAAATAAATAAATAGACAAATAGATAAATATAAATAAATAAATAAACAAACAAATAAATATAAATAAAAAATAAAAATAAAAATACCTGCCTTACATATCTTTCCTTTTTCCTTTGACCACGTTTCAGAAATCGCCGCAGGAGGACAAGTCCTCCGCGGCTCCTCCTGACACGTTCTCCTCCAGAGCAAGCCTTCCCTGCCTCTGGATATTTTTCCAGATTCCCACCATTAGTGCATCCAGGCCCTGGTCACCCAACTCTGGATGTACAGGGAATTACCCCCACCACCGGTGATCCCCTCCTCTAAGGGGCCCCCGGCTGACGAATTTAAAATTAAAAACATATAATAAATAAAATTAAAAATTCATCTCCAGAGCTCTCCACCCTCCACGGAGCCTCACAAGTTGGGACGCTTTGAAGAAGCGCCAGAGCTACCCTAGAGATATAGCGCCCAGGGATTGTGAGCCATGGCCCACAATACCCGGGAGCTCACCCATGCGTTCTTTACGCTAGCCGATTGACCAGAGCTGGGTTAGGCTCTGGCCGCCTGTTTAGTGGAGTCAGGAACCAAAGTGGTGTGTTGGACTGCAAGGCACGCCGAGGAAACTTGCCTCCAGCGAGAACCTGCATCCTCAACCACCAGGACTTCCATCCCCCACGACACAGGTATCCACACACGGCAAACATGTGGGTGGCACCAGCACGTGCCACTGGCGTGTAAGACTGTAACTATGTAAGTGTATAATGTTAAGGCGTTTAGGTGTAAGTGATGCAATATGAATTCCCACGGAGGCTCCGCAGCAAAAGAATTCGCTGCAAGAGATTCAGGCCGCACATAAATTATGGCGATCCAAACAGAGGGCAGAAAAGTCTCCAACAACTCACACTCCTAATGGGAAAACCACTGCACTTGTTAGTCTGTAATTGTAGCTGAGGTACGTGGGAGTGCTAGATTCCCAAATAGCCCGAAGGCTACCCTCTGCGTTCACCCTCCAACTTAGCCACCCACGCTTCCACAAAGTGGAGCGCAGATGTTTCCGGAGCCAGCGACGAGGACGCGTTGGATGGGCTAGAATGAGGTTCCGCGACGGAATAGCGTCTCGAGAAACATAGGGAAGTTTCACCCTATGTGAGTACGAATACTCCCTCAAACCTTTGGCTCCAATGGGGAGGGGTGTTGCATGGAGTAAAACAGAACATGTCTAAATTCAACTCAATTTAATTAAAAATAAATTTTACATGGATATTTTTTAAAATATTTTCTCAATATTTAATATGATTTTTCAAATATTTAATAAAAAAAAAAATAAATAAATAAATTATTTGAATATAAAATCATCTATTCTTCTAGTTTTAGATTCACAAATTTATTGAATAATTATTTCATTGAAATTAGCGATTTGTGAAATCATTTACTAAGTTGGCTATTTGCTGAATTATATTGTTAGGAATGGAACGATCACTGTTTTTTATTTCAATTTTTATTGGGGGGGGGTAATGTCAACTGAGAAAATTTAATTTTTTTTTTTTTTTAATATTCAACACTAATACCCATCTTGACAAACCTATAATATTTATTTTATAATATATTTTTTTATTCTATAAAAACTAATATTATTGAATAATAATTAAAAATATATTTTGCCGTTTAACTTTTAACGACACTGTGGAAGAGAGGGCAATGAGAGGGTGGATGTTCTGGCAAAGCAAGCAGCGCTAAATATCCATCCCTGCTTGCCCTTTGTTTACGATAACTCTTCCTCATACTGATTTTAAAGCTTATATTAGAAAGGAAATCAATAAAAAATGGCAAAATATTTACACCGACTCTTCTAAAGGACAATTTATTTTACAAATCCATAGTCCCTGTGGTTGGCCTTAAACCTTGGTTCCATAAATCTTCACACCCTAAATTGTTTGCCACTATTATCAACAGACTCCGTTGCAATCACAGTATTTGTAGGAAATATCACTATAAAATAGGTAAAGCTACATCTCCTCTTTGTTCAGCCTGTGACCGCCCAGAAGATATGGAACACATAGTAATGACATGTTCCAAATTCAAACAGGACAGAGACACTTTGTTTCAAAATTTAAGTTGTTTATTGCCGTTAAACGTGACATACGTCAATATGTTAAAGAACAGAAAAGCATATGAAGATTTGGTTCGTTTTATTAATAGTATACCTCCCAATCATAATTAACATATATCTGTAATAGTGTACTGGCTAATAGTGCGAACTGATGCAAAAAAAAAAAAAAACTTTTAACGAACACAATAAAATTTTTGTTTTTGTTTTTGCTTAATATATAACCTTTATAATTATTATAAGTACTTTATTTTTTTAAAAAAGAATAATACAATAGATGCTAAAATACATTAGTACAAAAGCATGGCAAAGAGCCGTCTGCTAGAGTTTACAACCAATTACGAAAAAACAAAAAATAATACAAAAAAGAAAAATTATGAAAACATCAAGAATTACACTAGAACTGAAACAGAACTGGAATAAGATATCAAAGTAAAAAAGAAAAAAAAAAAGTATTAACACAACTAATGGTTAAATAAATCAAACATCGTTTTATAAATTACAACAAAAAACTGAAAAGCTAACCTAAAGGGTCTGAGATCCTGACGTGCCTAACTCTCCAAGCGTGGCGGGCATAAGCAATTAAAGGATGACAAGGCCGTTGTCCGGATAGGTAAACAATAATTTCTCCTCCAGAAAGTGAACATTTGCCGAGATGGAGGAGCCGCACATCCAATAAAGCAGGACATTCTGCCAAGAAGTGAAACAAATCCTCCCGTACTTGGCAGTTACAGAGAGGACACATTTCTCGTTCGGAATCTTTCTCCAACCAAGGGGAATAATTTAGGTATAACAGTTCTGCTCTTAGTTTCAGCAACCAGCATATCTCTGAGAGTCTGAGGTTATTGAATAGGGACGATGTTACAAATGACTTATGGTCAGTGATTAAAGTTTTATACAAAAAAAAGCGCTCAGAATTCCCTGCACGACAGAATGACTCTTCGATGCGAACTGATCTAATTTTATTAAGTAGGTTCGAAAGTTGATCACTCCATTTATCACGATCATTAAGAGTACAAGATAGGTCGCTGGAAAGATCACGCGCCATCGAAAGCCAGTGTTTAAACCAAAACAGTTTCTTCTGAATAAGATATAACCTATTATAATCTCATAACAATTTCAATCAACGCTGCCTGGTGAACAGCTACTATTGCACTAGTTGGGTCAAACGAAGGCAAACGAAGCTTGTCGGAAATAACCGAATATGATTATATTTTTGACACTGCAAATTAGGCAGCGTCCATTCATATAATTCTTTTTTTTTTAAAGAACAGATTTTATTAATGGTATTTAAATAATAATTATGCAAAGATTATAATGTTATAATTTTTTTTATATCATAAATTTAAAGATTAAATTTTTGTAGTTATTTTTTGAGGGTGCTGCAGTGTTGCAGTGCTTATTACACCAACCCAAAACTGTTCATATATCTTCTGTTTTTTTTTCACTAGACCTTAGGATATTGTTAGTGCAAATAATTTGCACAAAAAAAAATACATAATTGCAACACGGTTATTATTCAACAGTAACGACGATGTACTGTTTATCATTGCACATTTTTAATATACAGATTTTATTTAAATATATAAATATTCTTGTATAATCCAACAAGAGGCTGGAGCCTCTGTCTGTCTGTCTCTCTCTCTCTCTCTACAGCTGCTTATATAATATTCTATGTCAGCGGATGTTTATTTTTTACTTTTTTATCGTCTTTTTTTCTTTTTTTTTTTTTGAAATATACATTAAATATTTATGGGAGCCTTCTCTTCTTTTATGGAATATATTTTCTTCCCACTATTTTCGGACATTAGATATATCTCAAAGTTTTTTTTCATATACATATATATATATATATATAATATATATATATGTGAGAGAATAAAAAGATATGGGTTGAGAAGATATCAAGGGAAGAATGATTGAGATGCTCATATATAATAGACACATATAAATATGTACATTATAAAATGACATTTCTCATAATATTTCAATTATATGAAAAATAACGGCTGAAACAGATGAACAAATTGCATAGCTGAATCGTTTTACTCAGCCTCTCTAGAATGAAATAACAGAGTGTTAAAGACGAAGCGTTGCATGCTTTATTTGATAAACCAGTCACTTCATTGAACCTGAACGATAAGACGTATCCAGGAATCGGACTTGAATGAAATTTTATAAAGATGCATACGAAGATTTCCATCACTTCATCAGAGTAATATAGTGGAAGAAAGAAATGGAAAAAATAATAGTTTTGAAAAATAGTTTAGTGAATTTTGACAATATTTAAGTGAAGCAGTTTTGGAAAATAAATTGTTAATTTACCTTCAAAAAAAAAGTGTATTTAGAGTGAGGTACTGAAATATAAGGTCAATTGCAATTAAAGAAACAAAGGCACAAGAACCCGTTAGGCTAACTCTTTTGTAAAAGAAAATCCCCCACTAGAGAGGGCATTCCTTCAGGACAGTCTGCATTCTGTTTTCAAAGCCAGAACACTTGCTTCAGGAATCGCTTTCTTAAACTCATGCCAGTGATAGAGATTTGCCTTTATTCTAGATATACATCATTTATTAAGATATAGTTGTGATATTGTAATGTACTTAAATTTGCTTAGAGAATAATATATTTATTTTAAAAACAGGGGTGTTCTCTTGATTATTACCAATACTTCTCTCTTAAACATATATACTTACAAGCCCTTTTACAAAACCGCTCGTGCTACTACAAACATACACACACAACATCACCAATTCAGTGATATTCTTGTTCATTTTTTTTTTTTTTTTTTTACAGCTATCCACGGTTTCTGGGTGTGCACCACCTTTATTATATCTGGATAAATACAGAGGTATCCATATAGACTTGCATAAAGTGAAAACAGTTTACTGTTTAGTTTACAGACTAGTTTAATGTCACATTGATTGTCAAGATATCCTGAGGCTGGGCCAACTTTCACAGCTGGGTGGATGACCAGAATGAACATGGAATAGATCTTTGATGTTCCCCATGAATGCGGACCAAACCATCTAAATTTCCATCAAAGTATTTGATTATTTTGGCGGGTGGTAAGAATATCGCGGTTTCCTTCGCCGTGCTTCCCAGTTCTTTTTTTCACGATGCTGAATCCAACAATGTCTTTGCCCTCATAGGAATAGTACCCGAATTATCCCACCAAAACGGAGTGCATTAGTCATTAGACAGACGCTGAGGGCTATTTACACTCAGCGTCCGCTCTAGGGGTTTATTTCGGAATTTTCATCCTAGACAGGTTGCCTTCACCACGACTTTGAATCCTGTCCCCCACCCAGGACGCAGTTTAACGTAATGCAACAGGTGTGTTTCTTCGCTCTCATCCGAACGATAAAGTTCAAGACTATGTCAAGGAAGCATAAACTGAGAATCTATAAGACCGTCATCCGCCCTGTAATTATGTATGCATGTGAAACATGAGCGATTGTAAAATGCTCCATTTTTGGGGGAGAAAGATCCTCAGACGGATTTTCGGTCCTAAATGGGAGGATGGGATTTGGAAGGTCCGGAAAAATAGTGAGCTAAGTGAGTTGTATGCTGCACCTGACATTGTCCAGGAAATGAAAGGCAAAAGACTGGAATGGCTAGTATATATCGAGAGGATGGACGTGGGAAGAGGAACCAAGAAGTTGTACATGAGTCGCCCGGAAGGCAGAAGGAATGTGGGAGACACAGGAAAAGATGGCTGGAAGAAGCGGAGGGAGATTTGATTCATCTCGGTGTTAGGAGGTAGAGGACGAAAGCGAAGGAAAGGAATGAATGGTATACGATTGTTAAGGAAGCCAAGGCCCTTCATGGGCTGTAGAGCTAAAGAAGAAGAAGAAGAAGAAAAAGTCCGCTCTTGGGGCAGGCAACCCGGACATTTGTAAGTGTGAGAAAAATATTGCTGCATATACTTCTCTGAACAGAATATCATTAGCAAGCAAGCAGAACGCTGCTTCAGCTTGTCTTTGAACATGCATAGAGTTGCTTAAAAAAATATATATATATGTTCTTAAGGGGAGGCAATTTATCTTTTTGTCCGGAGCGACGTAACCGCTAGAGCGGGCGCTCTAACATCCTATTATATATCTATAATTTTATCCACATACATACATACTTTATATTTTTGTTATTCTGACCGATTTCGGATTCTTATCCATCGTCAGATATCAATTCGTATTCAATTTATGTTTCTGTCATGCAACAGAATGAATGACTGATTTACCAGTTGATTCATTCACCACATTGATTTATCCCGCATTGCGGACGCAACTATATACTTATATATATAACAGGAAAATGAAGTTTTTATTGGGGGGGAGGTGAAAGGAAAGGAAATAATTTATTAGAATTAAAAAAATACTTTAATTAAAAAATAGATATTTATCAAACCGTGAGTAAATTAATGATATTTTACCTTACAGTTCAGGTATTGACCTGAGCTGTATAAAAATACTTTATTTACATGTTGAATATTAAATTTTATCTGTAACCGATTAAATTGGTTCTTAACTTTTCTTTTTTATAAGGCGCGTCAACATCTATGTTAATTGGTGCTCGGAGCCTTCTTAATCCACTGCCGGAACCGGACAGTGCTCTCTCGCTATAGACAACACTGTCATATTATCAAACAGCGAGCTGTAGAGGCTTCTAGGAAGAAAAAAAAAATCTAAGAGGCAGCACTGGACTAGAACCCAGGACCTCCGCATGATATGAACATCAACAAATTACGAAATATTACAAATACTGAGCAAGTATTTTATTTTCAAGTCAAGCATTTTTTTTTCTCTCGTTATAACCGGCTCTTTTAACCAAAAATCCGTTGTTATTTGGGACTTGTTTTTTATAACCCCAATGGACTATTTTTTGTGGGGATATCTAAAAAATAAAGTGTACAGTAACCTTAATCCCATGACTTCAGTCGAAGATATGGAACGTCGAATAACTCTAGCCTGCCTAGATGTTGACTTTGCCACCTAAGTGCTGCTACACACAGAGCGTGGGAGTCCAGAGCTTTGGCTTGCCTATCCGTTGATGGTGCCCAGTTTGAAGAGCTTCTTAAAGAAAAAATAAGGTAATTTTGACATTAAACTGAAATTTGTTTTTCATATTTTAAATTACCATAACTTTTGAAAAACCTAACCGATTTTAAATTTTGTTTATTTTATTTTTTTAGAGGCTCAATTACTATAAAAATATGCAAAAAAAATATAATGTTCCATTTGAAAAAAAAAAGTTGGATGCTGTATCTCGGGATATTGGGGTATAAAAAAAATGGTTCAATCACTGAAAATAAACTAGACTAAAAATGATTAAATACGTGTTTTCTATTTTTTCGAAATTTCCCGCCGTTTAAAAAAAAAGTGGGTGTAGCATATAACTCTGGTCACCCTATATATACTGGCCGAGCCTCTCCTCTTTTTGCGAGAGGGGCTGTTTCTCTCCGCTAGAGTGGAGTGGTGGGGGTTCACTACCCCTACATAAGTATGACTAAAAATACAAAAAAAAAAAAACTGAAATAATTTCAGTAAAAAATAAATTCATCTAATAATTTCATTCACTTAACTAACCGAATATTATTGATTAATTTGTGGTTAAAATATTGATGCGAATGAAACTTGTGGTTAACTGTTCTAAAATAGTTACACACACACACACACACACACACACACACACACACACACATATGTATATATATATATAAGTATACATATTATAATAGAGAAGTATGTAAAGTACTTTGGTACTACTTAGTAAAACAAGTTACTCTACTTGGAGAACTTGTTTCTCTTCTAATGTACTTACATCTTCTTTAAACATTTATCACCCCCATCTTTCTCCGAACCATGGAAGTTAAGTATTTACTCTAATTTTCTGGCTTCTTATTGGTAAATTAGTATATTAAATATGTAGAGCAAAATAAATACTTCAATAATATCCTTTTTTTTTCAACATTGCTGATACAAAATAACTTACTAATTTATAAATATACTCGTAGAATAGATATACAATATATATATATTAGTATACTTGTAAATATATATATCTAATTGACATATTCATATAGGTGACAGTAGGGGCTTGTTGTTACAAATTTCAGTTAACCTTTTTTTAATTGCTCAAATGTTGCACTCAAAATTGCTGAAAATTGATTAATTTGTTGTCTTATTTATTTCTACTATTTATATATATTTTTTGAGATTTTTTCAAAATGAAGTAATATTTAAAACATTCAAATACTATTAAAATGCGCATACTATAACAACGGCCCTTCGGTGGGGCTTGTTGTTACATGCGGGGGGTGGTGGGGGGTAAGTTGTTACAATGTATGAAATACATGTTTGGGTGTTTATTTTAAGGAAATAAAACTGGAAATATGTTCAATAAACAAATTATCAAATCTTTATTTTAATAATAATAACAGCTTGATTGTGATCTAAACATGAATTATTACAAACTTAAATACTTGAACATTCCATTCTCTTTCTATTCACTGTCACTACCCATCTCTAAGTCCGAGTTATAATTGTGGTAAATATATCTAGGGACATTTTTAACACAATTTTGAATGTGCCCATCTTTTGCATGCATGCATTCAATCCAAGCTTTTGACTGCGACCAGGTTTTAGACATTTCAAGCACAGCCAGTGCTCCTCAACTTCTTGATGGCAAATTATTTTTTTGATTCTTGTTTGCAGCTTTGGAGACACAGATTTTCTTTTTGTTAGAATTGCCAGCTTTCTCGTTTTTGGCTTCATTTCTTTTAAGATCTGCCGTGATTTGATTTAAGATGTATAAAGTGGGGCAAGTTGTTACACTGTAACAACATGCTTCAACCAAGTGTCACAACTAACCCTACTGACGCTAGTTAACTAATTAATCCATAAACAAATAGGTCAAAGAATGCGCTAGCGCAACCATATTGGATTGAAATTATTGTTAAGGTTGTATGAATTAACAGCATAAGTATGAAAGTCTTAACTTTAGTAGTTTACAGATCACAGCTTTCGGTTTCAATAATAAAAAGGAAGCTTTCACTATGGTATTTCGGGGAAAGTCACGCAATGCTGCCATATGCAACAGAATCTTAGCGGGAACTGGTTACAACAAACAGCACTCGCATATCTCTCAACTTTGAGCACATAGGAAGTGCACCTCTCAGCCGATGTTTTAAAAATTACTCTGTAAAAACAAGCACCACTTTCCCCAATTAATGAAATTATATATATTGGCTACACAATGATTACCAATCTGCAACCACTTCCCAATAAAACAAGAAATTAGTAAATACAGTTTTCTGCAGCAGTACGGAATTAGGTGGAAGCGATTAAGTTGGAAGGGCAAATAGCCTGCAAGAGCAAACTGATACCAGTGGTTTCCAAACTTTCTGTATCGTCGCCCCACCCTCTTGTTCATAATAAATTGTCGCGCCCGCCATGCATTTTTTATAACAGTTTAATTTTATAAATACTATTCTTATATTAAGATTAATTTAATGGATCACAAAACAATTTTTCTATATTTTGTAAAGTTCTTGACCGAATAAAATATCGTCTTTATTTATTATAGTGAGTGTAATTAGTATAATAGATTCATATAATATAATCTTTGAAAAACCAATATTTCAACACAACGTAACAATACACATTTGAGTCAACTTATTAAAAATTAGTATTCTTACAACTCATGTAAGGGATTTCAAAACAATATTATATATTGTTGCATATTCTTGACGAAAGAATTTAATATTTACTATGAAAGATCATCAAACAAACACATTTTTTTAAATTAATCAAAAAAAAAATACAGAAATCAATTTAATATAACATAATATTATTTCAGTGTTTGGGTTTAGTGGCGAGGCTTGTTTTTCTCCAAATATCTTTTTTTGCGAACCGATGTATGACTTAAAAGAGTTGTTTGTACTTGCAAAAGATATTTTTGATGGAACCTGCCCCCCTCCCTAGGCGGGCGCCCCCAAAGTTTTTTTTTATGGAGGGGGAAAATGCCTTCGCACGAGTGTGGGACTCGCACCCACTAAAAACCCCCTCCTCCCTCGCAGGCATACGCCCACCCCGGAACTGCTAAGGTATTTCTTCGGGGTGGTGCCTCGTAATACGCCCTAACGGGCCCACTCCAGACTAGCTGGACTCCGTCCTCGGGGGGTCGAGGTACCCCGGTTTATCTCAATAATTTTCATCTTAATAACTGTCCGGACAAAGACAGCAACCCTGTCCCAACGGTCTCTTCGGATGAGCATGGTCCTCACCACCGTTTCCGGGGTAACCCTCCCGATTTCAGCCTCCAGTTTTCGTCTATCTCTCGCCCATCTCCCGCATACGAAAAAGGTGTGGCAGGCGTCGTCTCTGGCGGCGTCCCCGTATATGCACGCCGAGTCTCCCACCTTCCCCACCCTACACAGGTAAACGGCAAAGCAACCGTGTCCCGTGAGAAATTGGGTGAGAAAGTAGTCGACTTCGACGTGCTTTCTACTCACCCATTCCTCCAAGCTTGGGATGAGCCTTGCCGTCCACATACCGCGATGCTCCTCCTCCCAACGCTACTACCACCTCATCAACATGGTCCTCCTGGCTACCAATCTGGCCTCCCCCTCTCCAATTTCGGCCTTCATCTCCCGGACCTGCCATCTCTCCTGTGCCATGAGGTCGATAGAAGCTACCCCCGCAACCACCAAAACCGCAGGCCCCGACCCAGTGCGGTACGCACTGGCGATCCTCAGAGCCCCCTCCTCTGCACCGCGGTCAGCTGCCTCTGGTGTCTTTTCTTTCTTAGGGCTCTAACCCAAACTTCGCATCCGTATAAAAGGATGGCATTTGTGACGGACATGAGGAGCCGGCATCTGGTGGCCCTCGGTCCTCCCACATTTGCCGTCAACCTGCTCAAGCTCGCAGTTGCCCTTGCCGCCTTCTCGTGGAGCGCCGCACTTGCTCCCAGAACGTCAGCTTGGTGTCTAAATGCACCTCCAAGTACCGGACGGAGCTCTGAGCTGCGCCCCACAGTTTAGAAAACGTTTACTTAAACGATTTAACCATGTAAAATTTCTGATTATTTTTCAAACTAATTTTTTATTGCTAGGTGTACAATAACATTCGATATAGTAAATTAATTTCACAATATAATATTATGGTTTTATTGAAGACTTATTCTTGGGTGAAATAGCTTGGAAGTCTTTCAAGTTGTGGAAAATTAAATGTTTAGGTTGTAGTAAAAACTCTTCAATATAGTAATGGATACATCTTTTTAGCCACAAAACATCTACATCTTCTTCCATATTGCATACATTTTGTAAAAAGCGTATGAACAAAAATATCTACATAATAATTATTGTAATAAAAGAAAAGAATTATAAAGAATAACATAAAGTTTTTTGAAGTGTTTAGTTTTTTACTTTCTACGAAACTATTCCTTTTCATTAAATCTCTATGGTTTAATTTGGAACTGCAATAATTAAAATAACAAGCTCCGCCTTTCAACTTTTCCTTTCATGTCCATATTCAAGAGAAACAGACTTGAAAAAGTCAATTTTATGCTCACTCAAAGGGTTGGCAGTACTATTTCTTTAGCTTCAAAAGACGTGCTGGATATTCAGAGTACTTAAAATACTTCCCTATAAGTTTTCTTTTCGTTTATATGCTGGAAAGGGTATAAAGTGTTACTTACCAACAGCCTGAGAGACTTCAAAGTTTTTTTTTGACATATGAAAGGGACATTTGAAAATGCACTTCATATATAAAAAAAAACAGTACAATAGAGAATGTCCAAGAAAGACCCATCCATTACATCCTAACAATTTACTCCATTATTAATAGTAAATGTAACAGAAAGTATTAATTGTTTACATTTTATCACACTACTTAATGTATTTCTTTTATATCTCAAAAAAAAATTATCCATAAAATGATTAAAAACTTTAAAGAAGAATTCATTCATCTCATCTAGATTTTACATTTAATTTCACTTATTCTATGCAATTTTTACTATCTTCACTGTTGGTTCAAGGAAGTGCGATCACGTCAAATATTCGAATAAACACTCTCCGAATGAGCCACCTTTAACCTTGGCCTCTCAACTATTGACTCCATGAAACTCACTTGAAGTTGAATCCTCTAAAGATTCGAATATTATATTCAGATGCAACTGATTCTCCTAAAACTTTCATTGATTGCAATCAGCATATTTAATTTCTCGGTATTGTCACACCCTACCAGACACAAACTGTTTTACATCTCTGGTGGAAAGGGTGGTCAGATAAGTAGTGAAGCAGTCGTCCTGAGTAAGTGGGTTTCGTGTACCAGTTATAAGTTAAAGTGTTGTCTGGATTCCGGATTATGATCGTATCGAGGAAGGGGAGGCTGTTGTTTTGTTCTCTTTCGATTGTAAATTGGAGCCTGCTGTGTTAAGTGTTAAAATGGTGTAAGATGAGGGAAATGTCATTGGGGTTGACGATGAGGAATAAATCGTCCACATATTTAAATATATGTGAAACTGAGGTGTCAAGGATAGGAAGGACAGTGTCCAGAACGTCGTTCATGATGATGTTGGCCAGAGCAGGAGCTAGGCAATTGCCCATGGCCAAACCATCTTTTTGAAGATAAAAGCGGTTCTGGAAAACAAAGTATCCTGATTTGCAGCAAAGAGTGTTTCGATGAAGAAATCAAAGGGGATAGTGGTGTGCGGTTCTATTAATGCCCAGTTGTTAGAAACTAATGTGATGACTTGGTCTAGTGGGATGTTGGTAAATAGGGAGGAAACATCGAGCGAGATCATGGTGTACTGGGGCGGAATTCTAGTGGATTTGATTTTCTCGATGAAGTGAAAAGAGTTTTTAACATCGTAGGGATTTTTAGAACTGAAGGATTGAAGCGCTGGGAGAATGAACTTGCTGAGCTTTGAGGAGGGACTGTTGATGGAGGAAATGATGGGACGGAGTGGGCATAGAGGTTTGTGGATTTTTGGTAGATCGTATGCTCGTGGAGGTGTACGGTTGTGATTGATGAGCTTGTAGTAGGTGTTAGGATCAATGTATCCATTGGTTTTTAATTTTTTAATGTGTATGTTGAACATGTTTTGTTGTTTGGTAGTTATGTCCTTATCTAAGAA
Source organism: Triatoma infestans (assembly GCA_011037195.1). Lineage (NCBI taxonomy): Eukaryota > Metazoa > Arthropoda > Insecta > Hemiptera > Reduviidae > Triatoma > Triatoma infestans. Next base: position 16,668 of record JAAEAF010002067.1, read on the forward strand.
G